>OZ005743.1:162419680-162597827 GCA_963930735.1 Dioctria linearis
GTTTGAATTAATAAACTAATTGAATTGTACTGCATATTTGACATTTCGTAAGGGCTACTAAATCAATAGGCCAATGGCCATTGTCCAGACTTAATCTTGAAAGACACCATACAACTACGTTGAGGCTAATAACGTAAAGCGACTGGTCTAATCTGGAGATTTAAAATATCCATTCATATTGTCATCGAAATTGAGCCATCCACCCATGGCCGTCTTTAGTCAAGTGGCGACCCTGGGGACTTTAGGATATGCGGGCAATGGCAACTTAACAAAAAAATGGCAGCTGCGACGATAGTGTGGGAGGAAGATCTAAATATTGAAGTATTAATAAAAGAAGAACAAATAGGACCCCCTCTATACAATTTGAAGGACCATCTACAGCCAGCAATAATGCACAGAATTTTGAAGGAATATGGTCTATTTCAATTCTAAAAAAGAAAGAAATTTTTGCCTATATTGAAAAAAAATATGGTTCGTACCCATGATATATGTAGCCGAGATCAGTGAGTTATTGAGGTTTGCTATGAGCTCTTCCATACATCACTTTCTTACTACTACCATCGATATCTGTATATTTCTTGTCTGTTCTTTTTTAGTTAACATTTCTTAATACTCTGACAAGAAATATTTTTATCGTGCTAAAGAACGACGTAGGCAGATAAAATCAAATTAAATTGTGTGGAAATTTACTGGTGGTGTCACCTATAATCAAGAGCAACAAGTCAAATTTAGCTTGTTGACCATAGGTCTCGCTATAATTCAGCATATATATTCACACAGCTCTCTGCGGGTAAAATTTTATGTAAAAATTTAGCTTAGCGCGGACCTCAGTATTAGGTATGTATAGGTAGGTAAGGTAGGTAATATATATAAAAGCTTTTCCATACAATTTCGGAACCGAAAAATACCTTCGCTTATTTAAAAATTTGCGAACGTATATTTCGGACAATTTTAATTAAGTTCTAGGTCAGAATGTCCTTTCATTTTGGCCAATGCTAATAAATTAAGGGTCATTCCATATCAAATTTTTAAAATGTCGCAGAAATGATGCTCTGTGGCGGGATTGTGTAACATGGAGAATTGGGAATTTGGGAAATGAGAGAAGTTTTGACAGTTAATTCTGTACTTCACTTCACTTCACTTTCTGTAATTCGGCGAATTTGTTTTGAGAATTCCCGAATTCTCTGATGTTTTGCAAGTGAAAAAAATCTAATGACAGTATTGTGTGTTTTTGTTGTATGTGTGTGTTTTTTTTTGTACCAAGGTATGTAGGAGTTTTCACTATATTTAAAAACAAAATACCAATATGGATTTTGGTGTTTCAAGGTACCCACTAAAAATTGTAATTCTGCACATTAATGCTTATATGTAGAATGAAATCGCATCTACATTTTGTCCCTTAATTAGATATGTAATTAGTCTTTGAGTCGATAAATAATGGTTTCGAAGGTAACTACAAAAGAAGTGAATCAGTTCTTTTTGCGGGTAAATTATTACCTTTTTTAGTACAAAAATGGGCATAATATCTACTCACCATTGTGTTGAACTGGTAAGTCATAGATATTCACTTTCGGCTAGAAAAATTTTCACAACACAAGTACTTATAGAAGTGAAAGAAAGAACCGAATAAATAAACGCACAAAACAGGAGCTGGGGTGTATATGACCCACATGTAAAAAACCGTTTTTGAGGCGGTAAAAATTGCTTCTCGTTTCCTTTATCATATTTGCCTCGAGGTCTAATAGTTGTCTGATACCATATACATTTCTCTCCTCATATCCATTCTCCACTTATTCCAGAAAAACTAAAACAAAACAGACCCCCTACATCATTCGAAATCTACCCTACTAAGAAAAAATTTCAATTTATCTTGACGTCTATGCCAAAAACTGATATCTTTTATCGTCCTTGGAGATTCGCACTTTTTCACGTTTGTCAAGTGTTCCCTAATTCTCCAAAAATATTAGTGGATTTCGAATGGAGAGTTAGGGACTTTTAATGGGAGAAAATCAAAAAGTCTCATCCCCCGAATTCCGTAATTCTCCCTGTTACAGAATCCGGCCTCTGGTCTTCTTTACAAAGTTCATATATATTTTGATACCCTATACTAGCACAATCAAATATGGAAGTTAGGATTTCGAGCTTTCTAAGAAAAATATGTGCTCCGGGATTTAGATAATTTTGCCTGTTACAGAAAACCAATTCTCCGTTCTTGCGTCAATATTTGAATTTTCATATTCAAGTTTTTACACCAGAAAAAAGTAAATAAATTTCTCTCTATAACTACAACTTTCCTACGTTAACAGTATAAAATTCTAAATTCCATGAAATCTACTAATTAAGTTCTCTTCATTGTCAATAATTAACTGTATTTTGTGGATAATTATAATCCTATTAGTCTTAATGGAAACCATGCATATCCAAATACCCAACTTCACCTTGAAAATAACTCTTCTATGCTGTGCTGATATAGTTCAAAAAGAAAATCAAAATTTAATGCAAACATTACGGGCACGTGCAATCCATTTTGCTTTCAACCTTGCTCCTGACCATTTGACATTGAATGGCATTCTGCCTTTCCCCTGCATTCTGCACTTTGGATTCCCATTGAAATCTGATCTAATTAAAGCAAGAAACTGAATTCCAAGAACTCTTAAGTGACTTTCCTAGAAAAGTTCTAGAATGTCCCTTAGATCGTGTACTGTAAATAAAAAAAAAAAAGACAAAAACTTTCGTAAAAATGAACTTATGATGATGCAAGATAAGACCTTCGAGGCACGGCACAAAGGAGCAAGCACGAGCAAAAGGAAACCTTGCGCAGAATTTATTCAGTTCCAGCGTTTCCGAGTCTCCTTCACTTTGTCTTACTCGGATCGGTGGCTCCTGATATTATGAAAGGACTTGTGGTGGGGGTGGAGGAAAAGTTTCTTCTTCCCGGGACATAATAATGTCCTTGGCGATTGTATAGAGTACCGAAATGAATGGAAATCCATTTCGGGAAATTTTTATCGTTGCACAATATGTCATGTATAAATCACACCTTTATCTGTATTGTTGGCGGGTTTTGTCGCTGGCTTGATATACAGTTCTGTAAGGCTAACTCCCTGCTTCACAATGTTCTTTTGTAACACTCTCCCACACCCATATTACGATTAACAAACAGCCTCCATAAGGGTAGAAGAGGGTAGCAGATTTTCGTTTGCTTGCTTAGTAAAGCTGAGAGCTGAGCTAAAACCATAGCAATCGAGCACTGACTGCTGGAATAACATAAAAACTGTGGGCTTGTTTGTGTATGTTGGCGAATTGGAGGTGGAATGAATGTTTTCATAGAATTCACTTTATTTTTCACATCCTCAGGCTATTGGGAAATTTATGATACTTTTCTCATATAGAAATTGAAATCATTGCAAAGAAGAACACTGTAAACTTCCCCACACAACCAACAGAGCTAAAATGCTCTGCTTCCAGAACCAAGAATATGAGTATAAGCTGAGAAGTCTCCCAGTCCGTTGATGTGGGTTTCCATAATGTATCCATCCATTTCGGGAGACATGAAATATTGCGTCTTCCCGACAATTATCTGTTCACAGGACGTTCATCATCACAATAGGGAGTAATTTTTGTACACGATGACAAATAGCTGTCGGATTTTATTTGGAATGCATTAAAGCTTTCTCTGTCAGGATAATATCGATGAGCATTTGAAGGACAAGAGTACTTCCTGCTTTTAAAACTGGTTCCATTATTCCTGTGGGAAAAAATCCACTTGAAAAAATTGTTGCAGATTTTATACATATAGTTTGAAAGCCTGAGTTAAATGGAAATTTTTTTCTCGATACATTGCGGAATAGGGTTCTGCAGGAGGAGGTGGAGTATTAAGTACCTACAATTATCTAACTCTTCGTAGAAACAGACACAATCTCTAGCCCAACTGCTTTTTTGTTGTGTTTTAAAGCACGAAAAAAATTGTTAAAGCATGTGCCGCACTCACGCGTCAGGGCAGAACATTAGACAAACTAATAACATACAAACAAGACTGAGCAAGTAGAACAAAAACCAGTAACGTCTTGCTCGAATAAAAAATCGACGATGCCTCGACTTGATGACATAACTACGTTCATATAAATACACTGCAGAAAGTAGGCTAACTTTTATATTACTCACTCTTTCGGTCTAAGCACAAAGTACCAACTGAGAGAGAACTGAAATAAATTAGTGGATTCGTCGAAATACATGATTTTAAATTAATCATTTAGGGTTATTACTGATAAAAACTATTTTACCAATGTCAAACATTCATTAGATACGCAGAGGAAATTCTAAATATTTTAGTAAAATCACTTTCCGAGCAACGTGCTCACGTTTTCAACTTTCCGCCAATGATTTTATCAATGTTGGCACCGACGTAAGAGCTCTTTTGACACAAGCAATTGTGTCCACGTAAAACTGAAAAGTAAGCAGTCCATATTATATACGTCAGTGGACAAAACCAAGGGTAAGCAAGCAATGCCTTGCTCCAATTTAAATCAACGATGTCTCGACCTGATGTAGGGAAGGCCTCAATTCTTTCTTAGAAATGCACTCGAAAGTTTTTCCTTAGAATTGTTATGCATTATTGGAGGCGATAATGGGTACGTGGGTAGACCTCTAATAGTTTTTATGAGTGTAGCAATGAGACGTGAAAGCTTTACTCTACTTGCAGCGCCGAAAGCCATAAAAACCTATTAATAGTAGCATATTATATTATTATTATTATATTAGTTTTATATTTATATTAGTTTTCAAAAGGTATTTATTTATTAATATCTATTAGCTGAACTCGATATATATTCTTTATATTACTGCCACCATATAAAGATTCTAAAAAAGTAATTTAAAAAGTATTTAAAAAAGTACTCAGTACTTTTTATAGACTTAGTACTTAGTTACAAGTACTTTTTATAAATGCGGTACCTGTACTTACGTTGAAGTACTCAGGCCTTCGGTACTTGTACTTATACTTAAGTACTTTTTCTTTAGTACTTGCCCAGCTCTACTATTTACAGTCAATTTCAAATTATTCCACAACAATTATTACTTGGGACGAAGATAATTTAGTTGACATTTCAGAAATTGATAATTACAAATTTGTTTTTATGCTATTGTAAATAGAAAATTAATTGACAGGTATATTATTGTTACGTGCCACAAAGTGAATCAAGCGACATCTGTTAGGAATGGAAGCAACTTTAGGTTAGTGTCATCTTAGTAAACTTTGGGTTCGGAGAACGGAATATTCAGGAAGGTTCTAGGATAATTCGTAGAGTATAAATACGGCGCTCTGACAGCTAGGAGGGGAGTATTATTTCAGACAGCGAAGTGAACGAAGTAAACTATTGGGATTGCGATAATTAGAAGTACAGTACTAGCGATAAATAAAGAGTTGATTTGATAATTATTTGTGAATTTGTGAGAGTAAACAGTAAAGTTAAATAAAGAAAGAACTTTTGAATTATATCTAAAATATTGTGTTTTAAATAACGAACTAAGGCCACGCTCGTAACAACTGGTGTCAGAAGTAAAATAAAAATCGCGAAATAAAGTGGTGGCATTTGACTTTGAAATTCAAAGAGTGATTAATTTTGTGAAATCGCGCAAGAATGGGACGCAAACTAGAGGAGCTTCGCATACAGGAATTGAAAGTGGAGTTGGGGAAGCGGTCATTACAAACGACTGGCCTAAAGAATGTTCTAGTCGAGCGACTTAGACAAGCTTTGATAGAGGAAGAAAAGAATCCTGAGACATTCGTTTTCGAAGAAGAACCAGAAATTGAGGAAGAGCCTGCAATGAACATAGAACAGCTTTTAAGTACTTTAATGAGCAAAATGGAAGCCCGTTTTGATGAACAAAAGAATTCTCTCCAGGAACAAAAGAATTCTCTCCAAGAACAAAAGAATTCTCTCCAGGAACAAAAGAATTCCCTCGAGGACCACAAGAAATCTATGGAAACCCGTTTGGACGAACAAAAGAATTCTCTCCAGGAACAAAAGAATTCTCTCGAGGACCACAAGAAATCTATGGAAACCCGTTTGGACGAACAAAAGAATTCTCTCCAGGAACACAAGAAATCTATAGAAACCCGTTTGGACGAACAAAAGAGTTCTCTCCAGGAACAAAAGAATTCTATGGAATCACGTTTAGATGAGCAGAAGAATGCTTCGGATGCACAAAAGAATTCTATGGAATCCCGTTTAGATGAGCAGAAGAAATCACTGGAAACGCGTTTGGATGAACAAAAGAGTTCTCTGGAGAATTGTCTAGAAAGTCGCTTAGAGGAACAAAAGAATTTCCTGAAAAACTCGTTAGACGAACAAAATTTAAAAATTGAAGGAATCGAGCAAGAAGTGGCGGAAGTTCAACAAAAAGTGACCGAACAGCTTGACAATTTCAAATCAGATTTGGAGAAGATGAAGCATCGACAACCACGGCACGAAGGAATTGAAATATCCAATGCAGGCAGAATGAAACCTCCAATATTTGATGGACAAAATTCGTGGCATATTTTCAAGAGACAATTCGAGGCTGCTTCCGAAGTAAACGGATGGAATGATGCAGACAAAGCTACAGCTCTGGTATTAGCACTTCGAGGTTCTGCATCAGAGCTTTTACAAACTATACCGATAGAAAGGCAACGTGATTATACTTCATTAGTACAGGCGATAGAGTTACGTTATGGAGATGAACACATGCAGCAAGTATATCGCCTACAGCTACGCAACAGGATTCAAAAGCATGGCGAATCACTACAACAACTGCAGGCTGATGTGGAAAGATTAGCTTATCTCTCATACTCTAGCGTAAATGTTGATTTCCTTAATGAAGTGGCAACAGAAGCATTTGTGAACGCTATTGCAGATCAAAATTTACAACAAGCGTTGAGGCTAGCAGGAAAGAAATCAACAGCAGAAGCACTAGCCTATGCACTAGCGTATGAATCTGCCAGGCAAGCTTCTCGAAGTGCAGTACGAGTGAGAGAAATTTCGGTGGAGGAATGTACTTGTAATAGGATGCAGAGCAATTCTACACGCGGTATTCTGCGATGCTGGAATTGTAATAGACCAGGACACCTCCAAAGGGACTGCAGAAAACGCCGACGAATGGAAGCGCTAGAAGAAGGGCAGAGATATCGAGCTGGGCAAAGATATCGAGTTGGGCAGCAGACTCACAGCAGAATACCGTCATCAGAGACCACTCCTTCGCGTGGTGTCATTCGATGCTGGAAATGTAGTAGACTGGGACACCTGCAAAACGACTGTAGGAAACGAGGACGAATGCAAACAACAGAAGAAGAAGGGAGAAGATGGCGAGCTAGAGAGCAAGCTTTCCGTGGAGAGACTAGACTGCAACCTCATGACTTTGAAATCCCATACCGCAAAGGACGTATCCACGGATATGCAGAAGCTTTTTCACAACGTCCATGCAATCCTGAATGGAATCATTGCGGACGGATGGAAGAAAAAGATGACGATGACTACAATGATGATAACGAAAGTCGAAAGAAGAAAGGAAAGAAATCCAAAGATGATGATGATTACGGTGATAAAAGTAAAAAGAAGAAAGGAAAGAAATCCAAGAGCAAGGACAATGAAAGAAAGAAAAAGACGAAAAGTAAAGGGTCTAAAGATGCTGATAATGACGATGATAAGGGTATAATGAAGGCCGGAAAAGGTAAAGATAAAGTTTCTGACGATGATGATAATAAGAAGCGCAAAGGCGGCAATGAAAAGGATGACAACGGCAATCTAAAGGGCAAGGAATTTGAGGACAAAGGAATCAAAGATAAAAGACGAAAGAAAAATCAAAGCATGGAAGAGTGTTTCAACAGAACATCAATCAAACATCTAAGGAAGGTCTTCAACTATAATCAACGCGATTGGTTTCGACATATTCCTATATTTCTAATGGCTTATATATCAGCTGTTTACAAAATGACCAGACAAAGCCCATTTAAGGTCATTTTCGGAAAGGAAATGCGCTTACCTAGCGACCTCAAGCTTGGTATACCCAAAGGCGAACAAAAGTTACCAGAAGACTACGTAACAAAGCTCAGACAACGATTAGCTGATGTGCACGAGGCCACGAGACGTTCTCCAAAGTTACCACAACACTGGGAGAGACCGTATGCAGATAAAACTAAGATTAATAACATGCCATACAAGAATCAGCGCGGTACAAGATGCAAAAGAAAAATCGTTCATCTAGATCGCTTGGGTCAATACGGAGAGCACCAAGACCGTGGACCATCTGTTGTTCGGGACGAACAAATTTTAAGAAGGGGGCAGTGTTACGTGCCACAAAGTGAATCAAGCGACATCTGTTAGGAATGGAAGCAACTTTAGGTTAGTGTCATCTTAGTAAACTTTGGGTTCGGAGAACGGAATATTCAGGAAGGTTCTAGGATAATTCGTAGAGTATAAATACGGCGCTCTGACAGCTAGGAGGGGAGTATTATTTCAGACAGCGAAGTGAACGAAGTAAACTATTGGGATTGCGATAATTAGAAGTACAGTACTAGCGATAAATAAAGAGTTGATTTGATAATTATTTGTGAATTTGTGAGAGTAAACAGTAAAGTTAAATAAAGAAAGAACTTTTGAATTATATCTAAAATATTGTGTTTTAAATAACGAACTAAGGCCACGCTCGTAACATTATATTAGAGTCGATTTACTTTTTGGTTGTGCTTATTTTAAAAATATATACAGGGTATCCCGGAAGTCGACGTCAAGCCGGAATGGGGTGATAGGCCAAATCAAAATAGTTACCAGAAAAATATTTTAAAAAAATTCTATTTTTTAAATTATAGGCATTTCTTTCTTTTTCGAGAAAATGTACACCCTGTGATAGTTTTTAGCTCCTGTTGCTAAAAAACTTTACTTTTTTTTTCAATTTTATTTTTCTTATGTAATGCCGAATAGTACTTATGTAACCTGTTGCTTTAAATTCTAAGCAAACTGTTCCAGCTTGGAAGAAAATGTCACATTTTGTCGAACCAAGAATAGAAAATTAATACTTCGCCCAACTTTAACTGACTGTACTGAACAAAAAATGTATTCTACGCCAGTTTGGCAAGTAACTTTAAAAGTTGACGCATTTGATAAGGATTCTAAAATGGTATAACACATGCTACATTATTTCTTAGATTACGGAAAAAAATATTGTTCTTCAAGAAACCCAGTTTCGAAAAATTTCTTTTTAGGTACTAAAAGTGATTCTAATGTACCCAAAGCTTGCCTTAAGACCGTAACTTTAAGATTTTAGTTTGAGTGACATTTTTTTCCAAGCTGGAGCAGTTGACTTAGAATTTAAAGCAACAGGTTATGTAAGCACTATTCGGGATTACATAAGAAAAATAAAATTGAAAAAAGTAAAATTTTGTAGCAACAGGAGCTAAAAAATAATCACAGGGTGTACGTTTTCTCGAAAACAAAAGAAATGTCTATAATTAAAAAAATTTATAAAATAGATTTTTTTTTATATTTTTCTGGTAACTGTTATGATTTGGTCTATCACCCGGTTCCGGCTTGACGTCGACTTACGGGATACCCTGTATATATTAGGATGTATACAGATTCCGCTTCCTGGAGCACCACAGGGCCGTTTCCTGATAGGTGCCTAAGATAAACAAGCACTTCAGTCACCTCTTTCATCATCGCTACCTGTTACTGGGACTTGTGTTAGTCTTGGCATTTGATATACACGTAAATATCAAAGGATGTGAACTTGAGTTTCTTTTAAAGGAATAAAAAAACGTATTAATGCTCTTTTGTGCTAATTGTTATATGGAGCAGTTATTGATAGAGTCTTAATAACTATACCAGAATCATTAACCAACAGGCGATGGTCGATTTCTATCACCTTTATGAGAAACGACTCATGTAGCTCTGCCTTAGTTTTATAATCTGAATTGGCACAAGTAGATTTATCATTTGCTTCTTTGAATGATCTATTTAAGGACAGTAAATCTTCTATTATGGCGGATAAGGAAACTATAGGTAGTTTTTATACGTCTATTAGCACAACTTTTACAAGGTTAAGAATAGATACGAAGAATTTGTTTATATCCAAATGTTAAAATTATTAAAAAAATATCTTAACTAGAAAATATACTCTTTCAGCTATCGTTTTTGTCTCACATTAATACGAATACACCCAAAACCTGTGATAACATTCCATAAGGCTGGTTTTTTGGATGCCAGAGATTTAATTGAATGCGATTTTTTATATCGAGTTCTTGATAGTATGTTTTTTACTGGATTTGTTACTAAAAGGGTTCCACCCTGGAGACTGCATGATGCTTGGGATGAACCTTAGAACTGTATTAGAGATCAGAGAATATGACCAGTAGTAATTTACATCGTGTTCTGCTTCATTTTAAGATAGTTTGTTTTTCGTTTTTATATAATTAATGTAAGTATACAAATATATATAAAAAAAAAGTAAAATTGCAGCCAACTTTGTACTCTAAATAAATCCCAGGATGCTCGGTGTAGAACTTGTTGAAATGAATTCGACATAAGTTTTTGACTTTTAACGACTGCTCTTCTTTATAAAGATATGAGTTTAAAGCTGCTCAATTGAAAACGTCTAATTCAATAAAATTCAAGTATTCTGTATCCAATTTATCAGGGTTGTAAATGAGCGGACTCATTTATCATATCAACTCATCGCTCAACTCAGGATTTGAGTCCGCTCAATCATTGAGTCCGTTCAACAGTTGAGCGGTGGTTCATCGCTCGAAATTTGAGCGGACTCACTGGTTGAGCGGACTCAATCGTCAGCGGACTCAATCGTGACCGGACTCAGTCTTGAGCGGACTCATTGCTTGAATGAACTTGAGCGGACTCAAGTCTTGAGCGGACTCAAGTCTTGAGCGGACTCACTGCCTGAGCGGACTCAAATCATATTTTAAATAACATAAAGAGAATCTGATTTAATTAAAATTGAAACTGAAATTTCAATAAAATAAGAAAACCTTATAAAAAAGTCATTCATTATATTATATTTTATTAATTTAGCTTTTGCTAATTTTCTTAGCCAACATTTCTTCTTCCTCCTTCCTTCCTTATTTAAAATATGATTTGAGTCCGCTCAACTCCAAATGATGAGTCCGCTCAGGCAGTGAGTCCGCTCAAGTCCATTCAAGCAATGAGTCCGCTCAAGACTGAGTCCGCTCACGATTGAGTCCGCTCAACCAGTGAGTCCGCTCAAATTTCGAGCGATGAACCACCGCTCAACTGTTGAGCAGACTCAGTGACTGAGCGGACTCACTGCTTGAGTTGAGCGATGAATTGAGTCAAAATGTGAGTCCTTTACATCCCTGCAATTTATAGTGCTATCGCACAGGTCGTATACTAATTTGCTTCGCACCTAATAAAAAATTGTAAGTTTCAAAAAAGCACGTCTGTTGCTGTCAAATGACATTAGTCTCTTCATGACGTAGAAATACAAAAAGTTCCTCTCGAATCGGCCATACCTTAAATTTGAAATTGCAATGACAGGTGTGTTTGTGAAATTTTTTGATATTTTTGAAATTCCTTAACTCCCAAATTTCATACGAAATTTTAATAAATTAGAAATATTAGTCGAAATTTCGTGAAATGACTCGTATCTTAGGTATACTTGTATTACAATATTCACAGTTTCAATTCAGCAAAATATCTGAAGATTATTTCGATATTTTGTATACCGAAAATTTGTATTGCTTGCCATACCATACAAAGCTCTGTAGTTGAAGAAGAGAAACAATTTAGGTCTTCGTAGTTTGTTAAAGATGAATTTCTAGAAGATTAGATAAGAAGTTATAATTTGGTCTAAGACCAATTTTAGTAATACTCTAGAGGAATGCGACTTCTCTGTTTTGTTGAAAATATGCTCTTTAGATCGATATTTCTTTATACAACGGTTCTTCGGATAGTAAAAATGCATGAATTTTATAGGTTTTTACATTCCCAAGAACTCTTTTGTTTTTTTTTCAATATGCGTTGAAAATCCAGTCCGTTTTCTTAGCAAACGCGAAGAATCTGTAAATTCGGAAATTTTTGTATGGCAGCACTACGAAGGACTTGTCTATTTTCGTACATTTTGAAGTAGTTTGTCGCTTACATCTCTAGAACGATTCGTCGGACAGCAAAAAATGATTATAACAAACTTCATACGATTTCATATTATGAAGAACTTTTCAGTACAATAAATACATCTAGAACTGATTGATTTCACGGTATACGTAAAAAACCGAAATTTTTATATGGCAACACCAAGAAGGGATTACCCGATTTAGTCCATTTTTGAAATTTAGTTTACTATTTCTATGAGAACTTTAACCAAATTTCAGTTCTCTACGTCCACGCTTTCTGAGTAAGTGTCCAAATATATAGTAAAAAACGAAATGTTTGTATGGAAACAATAAGGAGTTACCCGAGATGTCCCATTATCGAACATAAATTTACTTTTTTTTTTAATAAGCCCGTATGCAAAATTTCAGCTCTCATATGCTTATGATACACATAGGGTAAATTTCACGGGGTATTTGCTTCAGGATAACTGAATTACCTAGTTAATTGTAGGCCCCTGATATACATAAATCGGTGTATTTTTAATGGTAACGCACATGTCTGATGTTTAGTACAGTAACTCGTTGGTGACGTTTGATTTGAGTTAAAACGAATAATCCATTAAAAAAGAAAATATATTTTGTGATAGTAAAGTTTACCGAAAAGTTTTAAGTTTTTAAAATGACAGTTGAAGATGCAATTGCATTAATTCAAACGAAGCGTCTGCGGGCGATGCTGATGAGGCAGCAATCAATTGTAAATTTAAGACAAATGCAAGATATGGACCGGAAGACAAAACAGTTATGGCTACTTGCAGTAAGATCATGGCTACGGGCTAAGATGTTCACACGAATGTTATGAATGAATAATTCATATTATCGTACAAGATGAAGGAGGATATGGTCGAAGGCAAGTTCGGGAATCAAAAATTGTGTGTCTCCATGCTGTTCTAATGACATTTTTGATATCTAGGCACATTTAGACATCTAAAATTACAAATTATTATTTATTTTAGGTCGAGAATTCTCAATTCTGGGAAAAGGATGTGCCGAAATTTGACGAAGAAAAATTCAAAACATACTTTTGTGTCAAGGCTGCGCCGACTGTCGAAACAGGACACCACTTGGAGGTAGGCCATTTCTCTTCGAAAAAGAATTGCTATCGCCTTATATGCTTTCGGATCTTCAGGAGAATACAGAACGGTTGGCAGTTTATTTGGTATGGGCAAGACAACGATGGGCAAAATTGCTTTGGCATTCGTGTCCGAACGCGTTGTGAAACCCTTTCCATTTCATATAGACCAATCGGAAGATGAAAAGAGTTTTAATTTTAGGCTATTGAAATGCAGACCCGTGTTAGAAAATGCTTTTGGTCATTTAAAAACCCGATTTTGCCGATTGGGAAAGTGCTTGAAAGTACATATCGGCAATGCTCCTGCAATTATAAAAGCTTGATATCTTTTGCATAACATATGCAACTAGAGAAATGATTCTATTAATAAAAACTGACTATCTGAATTAGCAAAGCTGCAGAGAGGAATAGGGCAGCCAAATAGAGAATTTACAGGAGGAAACTTGTAGCCCAGAGGATGTGTCATCCGGCGCGCTCTTTTGCAATTCTTTAGTAAGTATAAAATCATAATAACTAGATATAACATAACTAACACTTATTTTTATTACATTTTAATATTTTTTCAACTAGAAAATTTATTAATTTTTCCTGCATTTAATTATTTTCTTTCATGATATAACTGCTTTCTTTCAAAAGGTTTCTTGTAGTAATGCTCTTTCTTCGATTTTCTCATTTCCAACTGATATTCTTTGAACGCCTTTAATGCTTCATTAAAATTTATTTTCTTTACAGAATGTGAAGCCGAAGCGAATCCTGCTGAAGGAGGAGGCGACACCAATCCAGAAGATGTCGACGTCACCGTTAAATCGCACGATGCTGAAATTAATTTATGCGAGGATAATTATGACGATGGTCTAGGCTCCGTAGGAATATATAGGTATATAATTCGTCTCATTTATCAAATCTAAAAAAATTAGCACAAATTCTTTATTTAATAAAACACTTAAGCAAAGTTATTATCTTTTTATTACCATAACAATCAACTGCAATGGATTCCTCCATTAACTCCGTGCCACGGTTGCTTTTGTGATGGCCAATAAAATCATTAAGGGCATTGAAATGTTCCCATTCAGATAGAGCTCCTCCTGATGACCCTTTCTTCAAAATTTCGCATCTAAAAATTTATCGAAACTTTATTGCTTTACAATTATATTTTACCATACATACTTAAATCTTTTTGTCAAATTCTTTATCTGAGCCTTTATATCCTCGACAGAAATCTGAAGTCCATGAACTCTTTTTTCATATTGTTGTACACATGAATATTTCTTTTATTGCCACGAAGCACGTCAATGTTGCTTCTCCAGACTTCAATCACAATTGATTGTCCGCCGGCACTTAAGAATTCTCATTTCTTTAAATTTCTTTAAACTATCGAACTTTCACTTTTCATATCCATTTTTGTTTTAATTTGTCACTGGCTGTGTCTATTGCTGAACATGTGATTACACACAATTTTATATTTCTACCAACTACCAGTTGGCTGTTATCAGGGTAGTTGCAATTAGCCATCAATGTTTGAGGATATACTAGAGACCCCGCTCGTTTTTCGGGGTATTTTTCAGAATACTCAGGGTAATTGGTGATACATACGGAGTAAAAGTAAGTTAATTTAATTAACCAATTAAATTTAGCTCATGTGTATCACAGGTATTAGTGAACGCCTTTCAAGTTATCGTGAGAACGGGCAGACCGACGCAGACAGGCGGACGAACGAACGGACAGACGGATATGCAAAAACCAAATTAACTTTTAATATTATGGGTGGGTGTCCAACCCTTTTTGCTCTACCATAATTATTTCGAGGTGTTACAAACGGAATGACAAGCTTAGAATAATCTTTTGATTTCATCTAGGGTATAAAAATGTCTTTGTAGTACCTGTAGGATAGTGCGCTGGTGGGTATCAGTTCCAGGCGCGTATCCAAACCTTCAGCCTGGGGGGGGGGGGGGGGGGCGTCACAACCAAAATGACCGAGGGGAGAAAAGATAGTCGCTTTTAATTTTTTTTTATCATATTTAAGTTAGATATCACAAAACCCAATTTTCCGCTTGATTTGGAAAGCTTGTCGATAATATTATCCACATCAATGTCGATCTCAGAGTGGACAAACTTTAAGGACTCATATCCAGATACTCCTTCTCGTGCAGAGATTGTAGAAATAGATGTGACGCAACCGATTCTGTCACGGGTGAAGTAATTGACTGAGGGTGAGAGCTCGCAATTTGAGTCACATTCAAAGGAATAGGAGTAGAAATGCATGATATGTCATGACTATATCTTCTGATGGGAGCTTAACTGATCTTGCTTTCTTCTGAAAAAAGTTGTCAATGGTCTTATCAGTCTTCTGCTTTCCATTTTCGCTACTATTTCTACCTCCGTCGCTAACTAGTGTAGCAAGTTTATTCTTATCCTTTAAATTAAAAGTAAACGTGAAGTTAAATTAAATAACACTACTTGTATTAATACGAAAGTACAAGCAAAACAACGGCAACTATCGCAAGCAGAAGAAGCGAACGGTTTTATTTTTATAGTCTTGCCGTAAAAAATGTGAAGAAAAATTATAGAATCAATTTTAGTGTTATCAATCCAACTGATCGTTTTCAGCAACCAATAGTGTATAAAAATTCGAAAGAAAAATGTTTAAGTAAATTTCTAAGAACAAAATGTATGCTTGCAAACGCTCATAAATATCTTTAGCGACCCATTGTCCGCCACCAATAGCGCATGAAAAATCTAAAGAAACATTTTCAGATAAAGAAAGCTAAGAAAACTGAATGCTTGTGCCTTTGTCCGAAAGAGTGAGTCACCAGTATCAATGCACGAATTCCAGTGTTGCCAATAATTTCTTTCTAAAATCGGCTAAATGTATCTAGAAAATCTAAAACAGATTTTAAGAATCGGCTAAAAATCGCCAAATTCCAAATTCCATTCTATACAAAATAATGCAAACTCCTCGAATGAACGTAAATGCAAGACCAGTATAAAAGTTCTCGCCGATAGTACTATCGAGTGGTGTATTCTTTTCCTGATTCAGAAAATTTTCTCCGGACGTTTTTGTTGCCGGAAAACCCATTTTCATGCACTCGGGTGACATACACCCCAGTTACTACGTTTCGCATATATTTTTCCGCTCTTTCTTTCAGAGACATAAGTGCTCTGTTGCGAATTTTTTTCTCATAGGAAGTCATTCTCCACGACGCATCAATTTCGCACAATCACGAGAGGAAAAATCCACTTTTTCAACCAAGAAATTGGCTCAAAATGCATCCGATCGCCAAAGCACACTAATCCGGGGATTACACGAGATAGTACAGCTTGCATGCAAACCTCCCTTCTAACGCGATTTTTAACTTGACAGCAGAAGGTAGTTCGGTTTATGTCTTATCAGCTTGCATGCAAGTTCATTTAAAAAATGGCATCGAGACGTAAGGTCTTGCGTATATTGGAAAATTATGGCAATAAGGGAAGTAGCAGAATGATAAAAACCCAAGAAAAAATGAAGAGGAAGGTGTTGGTAAATGATGTAATGCAAATGAGTCCAGAATACATTTATCAAATTCTCTTCAGCATTTCTTTTCCGCCATCTTGAAAACTGTATAATGTCAAATTACTATCCCTTCAGCTGTCATGGTTTTTCATCATCCAAGTTCGCTGAAAGCTGAGCTGCCAGCATGGCAGTAGAGGTTACACGTGCAAGAAGTATGACAGTGCAGCTTGCATGCAAGCTGTACTATTACGTCTAACCCCCTGGTAAACTAGGTGTAGCTAGCGTCAATCCGAAAATCGGCTGACGAAATATCAAAATCGGCTAAAAATCGGCTGTCGGCTAAGGTAAAATTTTGTCGGCTAATGAAGTTAAAAATCGGCCAAATTAGTCGATTTTCGGCAACGCTGACCAATTCGTTTACACTGTTGTCGGTGAATAGATATTCATTCAAATTCTTAAGAACAATTTGCAAGTGTATTTCTAAGAAAAATTTAATGCTTCCCTACGACCATAAAATTTTTTAACAACTCTTGAATCAGTGTCGCCATGGAAAATCAACGGGTGGCTAGGTTAGACGTTGATTACATGGAACTGGTTCTATTGAACGATTGAAGAACCGTAAAACAAAATTTGTAAGTCAAGGCTTAAATACAATTACGACGCCGCTGTTAAACTTCTAAAAGCACAGCGTCTTATGCGAATGCCCAAATTTCTACATTTTGCCGTGACGTTGCTAACAAAATCAAACGAACGAAATTGTTGTGGCATTTTTGTCAAGGTTTGTCAATTTCAAAACAATGAATTTTGATGAAAAATTGATTGAGGAAGTGCGATATCATAAAATAATTTATGATATACAAGACAACCAGTATAGACGAGTTGACAAAAAGGACATAATTTGGATGGATATTTCGAGGCGCATAAATAAAAATGGTAAAGTTGTGATATTTTTGGCATTTAGTTTGATATTAATTTAATTAATTTCTATATTTTAAATTTTTCCTTTCTACACTTTGCACTTCTTTCAAAATAATATAAAATATTCTCGATAAATCTGTTTCAAAACGCTCAAAACAAATACAAATTATATCTCAGTATCTTCTTTTTTACAATCGCCGCTTTTCGACTACCTGTTTTGACAGAGAATTTCCTGCTGCCATCTACCGTCGCTTACCAATTTCTTAGAAACAATAACACTTTTTAAACTCGTAATTGTGTTCTTTTTCATATATATGAGCAATGGACACAGCAAAAATATAAAAGCGTTCCAAATTACTTACTATCCTGTGATAGATATGATAGATGACTTTTCGACACTAATATAAAAACGCAAAAGATTTGTACACGTTTAAAAGAAGACGAGCTACGAGCGAATGTTTATTATACCCAATCCACTATTACTACTCACACCATCGCGAAGGTTAGGTGGCGCACTTGGGGGGTCACAGGGGACATGACCCCTGTGACCCCCCCCCCCCCTTTCCCGCTGTATTCGCACCTGATCAGTCCAGGAATATGATTTTGCGGTTATAAGTGGTGGAGGATGACATATGGTTCATGTTGATGTGTTAATTCGAAACCTAAACGCTTCTTTAAAAACATCAGGAAGTTATCAAGAAAATGCAGCCCAAATGTACTAAGCCACTTGAATATCGATGATTTTTTTTAAAGATTAATTTGACGTTATATTAAGTACACTCTGAAGAGCAAAGCTCGACTATATACAGGATATCTCAGCAGTAATAGTAAATATTTTAACAGGTGGAAGTATGGAAAATTTTAAGCAAAACGTAAATGTTGTTTCATTATTATAAACGAATATAAAAGTTCCAAAAACATTAACAAAAATAACATTATTAAGACTAATATTCAATATTTAATGAGTCTGCCATTATTTCGCTTAGCGTAGATTTTTCTAATATATTGCTTCTACTTTGTGCAATATGCAGTGGGTAATTTACCTGTGTATATTACAAAAACATTTGCTACCCTGCTCCACGCTGTGCTGCCTTCAATGTGCGGCCGGGCAGTTTAGTATGTTGGTGGAGATGTATTCGCTTTTATTAAAAAGGCTAGATCAAAACCCTCGAGAATACTTCCCAAGCCATGAAACAGAAATCTATATGTATGCGTTCTGAGTCCGTTTTCTAAAATGTTCTATATTGATACTTATGGAAAAGTGCCAAACATTGACTTTATATATGCGATGGAGCCTAATCTACTATCCATAATGGAAATAGTCTTTTAGTAATTTAAAGCTTGGTTCCTTACCTTCCCAAAGGCTACACTTCCTATATACCTTACTTAACAAAATAATAAAATAGTTTTGATTACAAAGTAACCTTACCATTTTACGCTCAATACCTCTCAGCTGAGTGATAATTGCATGTGTGTATGTGCAGCCGTAGTCCGAATTTGTAGGCAGCTACATTCGATATCATCAGCCCACGGCATGCCATGACGGCACAGCGACATTACAATGATTACTCAGCTGAGAATTTTTGTTTGAGGAATCGTAGTCATTTGGTTAAGATCGATTTTTGCAAATAATTTTGTTAGGAAAGGTATGAAAATTTTATTACGGTTCGGAAGATAAGAAAGCAAGCTTAAGATTAACAGAACGCCATTTTTCTGTGTGAAAATTAGTTTAGGGCGGAGGAGCTATTCAAATCAAAGTTTTGTCACTTTTACATAAGGACACTGCAAATATTTTAGAATGTAAGGACTACGTCGGGCATCGCATGTGGTAGGGAGGGAGTCTATTTCATGGCTTGTGAAGTATTCTCGAGGGTTTTGGCTAGATCCTTTTGTACAAATACCAACACCAACATCTAATTTCATCTTATCTAATTCTTCTTAATTTTTCTTGTTTCTTTTATTTTGATAATACAGGGTTTTCTAATAAGAGGTGTTATTTTGATATTTTCCCGTAAAAGATCAATGGTTTCGTTGCTTGCATGGGACGTAGCGCCGTCTTGTTGAAAGTAAACGTTGTCCAGATCAATGCCATCCTATTCCGGCCATAAAAAATCATTAATCATCTGACGATAGCGCTCCATTCACCGTAACTGTTGCTCCAGCCTCATTTTCAAAAAAGTAAGGTCCAATGACCCCGTGGGACCGTAAACCGCACCAAACAGTCACACATTGAGGATAGAGAGGCTTTTCAACAATAACTCTTGGGTTTTCCGAGCCCCAGATGCGACAATTTTGCTTGTTGACGAAGCCATCGAGGTGGAAATGGGCCTCATCACTCAAGTGAATTTTAGTGAATTTAGTGAATAGTGAATTTTAATAATTTCAATGCGTTGTTGAATGGTGTATCGTTCCATTTTTATTAATGGCGTAGATTCTACTTGTCAAATGTTAAAAAATGACAACTCCAAAGTGACATCTGCCGAAATAGCGGGATAATTAAAATAACACCGCTTATTGGATAACCCTGTAGTTTTTCCGGCTGGTAACAGTTTCTCTAAATTTCTGTTTTATCTCGTTTCCATGAAAAATATTTTTTTTTCCTTATTTAGTTAATTTGATTAAAACAAATAAAATAATAATGAAAAGAATTCCTTTTTATTTTAATTTAAAATCTTTTTATTTTTATTGTTTTATTCCTTTAGAACTCTTTATTTTATTTTTCTATAAATTCTTTTAATGTAATTCTTTAACAGCAGTGTACTTATTGTAAGTTGAAACCACTGACATGTATATAAATTGACTGCTTGTTGAACCAAAAATGCATGAATTGTAATGATTAGGAACGAGAAATTGCTTGTAAAAATCTTGTAAAAAACACTTTCGTCGACTCATAATTAAAACTTAACGATACAAATAGTCCCAAATACTTTTGTTGTAAATTCGGTAAATCCCACGGACATGCATATAAGTAAATTCGCAAATAACTTAAATATAGCGCCAATTTACAATAGTTGGTAGCATTGACAGTGAGAGCATTCTTTCTGAAATCAAAATTGGTTGGTGCCACATGAAACAGGAGATCAAGGAGTCCCTTTATATATACATATGTATGTCACTGGTTGAAACTGAATCCTCAAACATTTTATGTTGTGACATTTCTATATACGTTGCATATTAACCACTGACATATATATAAATGGACTGCTTGATCTCCTGTTTCATGTGGCACAAATTTTGATTTCAGAAAGTTTGCTCTTACTGTCAATGCTACCAACTGTCGTAAACTGGCACTATATTTAAATTATTTGGGAATTTACGTATATGCATGTCAGTGGGATTTACCAAATTTACCACAAAAGTATTTAGGACTATTTGTATCGTTAAATTTTAGTTATGAGTCAAACCAGGTGTTTTTTACAAAGATTTTTACAAGCAATTTCTGGTTCCTCATCGTTACAGTTCAGTGGGAAAGTATGCTCTCACGGAAAGAGACAGGAATATGAAAGTGGTGCCATTTGCTGTCATGCATGCATTTTTGGTTCAACAAGCAGTCCATTTATATACATGTCAGTGATACTAACCCATCTGAATTCCAATTGAAATCCTAAGAAATTCACACCAATTTCTTAAAAATATTCCTTAAGAGCTCTAAAGGAAATTCACAAATTTCCTAATGAAAATTATCAAGCTTTTTATCTGAATTTCGATTGAAATTCTAAAGGCACTTTCACATCAAAAACAAAAACCGAAAAAATGCAAACCGAAAAACTCAATTTATTCCACTTTAAAACAAGATTTTTGCTCCAAATGATTAATTAAATCCAGGGAAATACAATAAACTAAGAATTTTACTGAGAAAATAATTATATTTATTTCAACTTTTATGTTTTATCGGACGAAATGCTTATGGTTTTATTAATAAAATTATTAGTTTATCCTATTTCCCATGATTTTATTAATTATTGGAGCAAAGATCTTATTTTAAAGTGGAATAAATTGAGTTTTTCGGTTTACATTTTTCGGGTCTGTTTTTGATGTAAAAGTGCTCTAAGGAATTTATAAAAAATTCTCAGAAATATATATTAAAACGTTCCGAACTGGTAAAAACCGAAAAATGTTTTGAAAATGTTTTAAATAAGCAGTATTATTTTCAATTTGGATGTGTTTATTAAATAATAATGACGTTAAAACATTTTTAAGATTTGAGTTTTGTAAGTTCAGAAAATAAATAGATTGGAAAGATAAAAACGGTAAATATATTTACATTTTGGACCTTTTTTTTATGCACTTGTTTTTGGTTAACTAAATCTGCTTTCAGGCGTTTTTCTATGTCGTCCATAGTTTGATTATGGATATAAAGTAAGAGCCGCTTCTGTAATAAACAATTATATGTAAATGTTTGGAAACAATTAATTGATATTTTCAAATTCCTTTGAAAACGGAGACAATCAAAAATTTTGATATTTTCATATTTTGCTCCAGTCCCATCCGTGTGAAATGTTTAGGAACAACCGTCATCCAGATCTTGACCGATTTCTTCATGACAGTGGTCAGAGTCGACCCTCCAAGGGTTGAAAAAAATGCTCTCTGGAAAATTATAATAATAAAACATTTTTCATTGTTAAAATTACATGCTTCGGCGGCTTGTACTTCTATTCCACTTATTTTCGAGACTTAGAAATCTTCTTTTGAAATTTTAGGCAATGAAGGAAGCATATCATTTAAGTTGAGGGTGTCTTTTGCGCTTTCCTTCTTCAAATAGAAGACTTCTTGCCCTAACTATTGAATAGCGAGCAGGACAGAAAGATATTGGGCTCGAAGCACTGGGTTTATTTGGGACTGGTGAAGTACCACAGCGTTTAGATGGCATATATATGAACAGCTTGTTTCACTCGCCAATATTTCAGCCGTCTTGACATGCTCTGTACCACAAACGTATTCACGCATTTAATAAAAGCACTGAAATATTTATTGATAACAATTCAACAATATATTACTCACCTTTTCCACTTTCTTGAAAATCGTCATCCACTTTCAACTATTGATTGATTGATTGAAAAAGAGGTTTGGGATACCAAGGGATCCCCCGAACGTAGGCCAAATCAAGGCCCATTTTTCATCCTCCAGACCCATAAGCAATCGTTCATAGATCCCAACCGGACGCTCTTATAAATTTAAGTACTTTCAACTAACTCTGAACACAAAATGACAGTGCAACTCAAGCTTAAGAAATGTTTTGTAAATGCCTTCAAAATTCAGAAAGAATCAGTAAAAAATCCGAATTCACAATTCTTTGAAGACTCTTTCTGAATTTTAATAGTTATCTGAATACCATTCCAAAACTTCAAAAAGCCCTGAAGAGTGGGTCATTTATTTTACGGTCTGGCTCTTTCGAACAGTTTCCGATTTTGTTCTTAACATTCTGAAGTTCGGAATTTGGCACACTGGGAAGATGCCTAATGCATTTTCAATCTATATGAAAGGTCTGTATCTGTAATCTTTTAGTGTTTTCTAATCTTATATTAAAAACCTTTTCAAATTTTTCTGTCACATTGAGTAGGTATTTATTAATTATATTTTATTTATTCAACCATGTACATATGTACGTTCGCAAATAGAACGTTACAGGCAGGCCTTATTGTCCATGCCTTCGTTGTTAAAATTTTAGAGAAAAGTCCAAGAGTTCGTTTACATTTCAACATTAACACTAATGACAGATCGAACTGTCTTGACTTCATCAAATAAATTTGAAGTAATAATTTTGGTATAAATAAAGGAATTCCAGTATTCGTGTGTTTTTAATTAGTATCCAGTGAGTATTTTTTATTTTTATATTTACTTTTAACAGCTTGCTCTACTAGCTTCGTCTGTGTTGTGACTGGGGATATAAAAACTTATAAACTAATCTAAAAATCTAAAAATAACCCATTTATTGAAATATTTGTTTACGCACATTCCTGCTGTATAGACTAATCTCTAAAGAGTTTTCGGCTTTAGAACAGTTGGTGTGCCAAAATAGATCATTTTTTCTATAATCAAATTGACAAAAGGTAAACCAGTAGAATGCATATGTCTGCCTATGCCACTATCCACAATCCATCGATCAAAAACTGACGACAAGTAAATTGAAAAAAAAAACTGTTGTGATATTGTTCAATTTGTGATATGCATGTCCTTATGTCGCGGGTGTGTATGTTTTTCTATTACAACTACTTAATTACAATTATTAACAACTCATTATGGAAACAATCCCATATGTGCTTATAAATTCACCCCTACCTCTAACCACTTGTGAATTACAGTAACGGCTTTTATTATGCTATCAATAAATAGCAGGCTCTATAGCCTAACCAAGTATAATCATTGAAACGTTAATGATCATTCTAATGACATTCTAACAGTTGCTGATATGAGTGTAACCGATTAAAATCAAAGTTCCATTAACAAGTTATTGAGGTCCGACGCCAACGATGAGGACAAAAGAAAACTAGGCATAATATAATAAACGGGATACTATCAGGTCTGGCCGTCTCTTTTTTAGGTGAGAAATTAATTTTTAATGGATTTTTCGTCAGGTTTTCCTTCCTGTTGACCGATTGATAAAGAGTGATAAGAGCCTTATTAATTTGGGGACTATATGGCTTATTTTCTATTGACGTCTTTATATATCTAATGTATGTATGTATTGTATGGGACATTTTAACGGAAATAGTTTATTTTTCAATTAAAATAATTGCTTTTTGTTTTTTTTTGTATGGTGAAAGTGAGTCTTGTTTTCCTGTGACTGAAATGTAGATAACAAGCGTAAATTGTATATTCGAAAAACAAACAGTTATATATGTACACAAAAGACACAAAAAATACCCAGCCGGATGTTTTATATACAATAAGGACTTCTTTTATTCCTTTTAAATGAGAGACTGGAGGTAACGTGTGTACTTCCCATATCCTTTCTCAGAGATCTACAAAGAAGGAAAGTTTTTACATCGCATTATGGAAGATGTTGGCCTTATAGAATGAGTGGTTCGAAAAATAATTTTATAAGAGATTATATTTTTTTTTCACGAGAAACCGGGTACCAAAATAATTTCAGATTTAATACGGACTCTGGGTAAAAGAAAAAAGTATTAAGCTCGATTCACACCGCACAATTCCCGAAATTTAAGACACATTTTTCCAAAAATTAAATGTCAGTTTCTCCGATAAAAAAACGGAAAATCAGTTTAACTTCCCCAAATCAACATTCAATAAATTTAGGTATTTGGCACCAGAAAACCTGTACAGTAGGTACGTAAAATTCCTCAAACATTAAGCTTTGGGGATGGCCGATACGATATTCGATATATCGATATTTTCCCCCTTACAATACGGGCACTGACTTATAACAATGGACTGAGTGATTTGCTATTTCATGTGGCACAAAAAATATTTTGTTTCTGGATATCACCGTTAGAGCACCCTTTAAAACGATTACATAAAAAACATGTAAAACTCAACCAATCAGATGAAATTTTACATCCGTAAATCGAATTTAATTAAAAAAATATATTTTCTTGTGCCCAAGTGATATTTTAATCTCTTATAAGGAATTAAACTCATTCCGATTTTAATTTTCAAAAGTTATTCTTAACTGAATCTTGCTTATGGGCAAGAGAGACGGAGCATGGTAAACACTATCTTTACCTTATTCCTTCTGAGGTGATTGCATCTGTAGCCAACATAAAAACTTCAAATGGCATAAGCAAACGCTCCAGAATGCAATATTTTGTGTTGGTAGCTCCAACTCTGCCATAGGGTGAAAGAGAGAACTATAAAACTTGTGCCATGCTTTCCTATAGGAAAATGACAAAACGCTCAGTCCATTGTAATAAAATAAGTCAGTGAATACGGGTAATTCGCATCGATATTTTTATACTTTAAATATCGATGTATCGATATTTCAGTAGCTGTATTGCTGAAAAAAAAAAATTTCCGAAATCTGAATTAGTTTTCTTCATATCAGGCATTATCAGGCTAAGTTAGCAGATTTTCAAACCTCATTAGCCGAAAGCCGATTTTGTTTTGGGATTGATGCAAACTTCACTTGGTATTGTCCATCACGTGACCGACGCTTACCCAATCAGAACCAGCGGCTTATATTTTATTGCTTGACCAATAAGAATGCTTCTTTCATATAAGCATGCTTATAAGATCCTAACGCATTTACTTTTACTTGTAAAACGTATGCGAATGCATTCAAACAGACACGGAGTGGAGTTATTATTTAATATTTAACAATTTAACGCTTGCTATAGAACCGTGTTATTAATTCAAAATTAGTTAGTGATTTAACGAAACGAATTGTTGCAATAATTGAGCAAACAAACATTCTAAATTGATTAGATCGAAGAAGTTTTAAAGTGTAAAAACTAGGAATAAGGTATGAAAAATTCATTTATGTATATGCTGGAGGTCGTCAGACATTCCATCCATTTGTCGGTCGTTGGGAACTGTTTTTTAATAATTTCTAGTGATTAGATAGATATTAATTATAAAATGAAAAATTTAAATCATCAAATGCAGGCATACATCATCAAATATCATAGATTTTAATGCATCGATAAGTGCCATAGACTGGGAATTAATTGGGAAAATTTGTAATCCGCTCCGCATTAATTTTTCATTTGATTGTGCCACCACTTGAGTGCTATAGCACCATAATTCAAAAATAAGCGACTGGCCTAACGCCAGGGTAATAAGATAACATATTTGGTTATATCAGTAATCAGCTACTTTTAATCACAATTTACAATTTAATCACGGATTTACAATTTACACATTTTTTGAGGAGAAAAACAGCTGCCCAGCCCAGTACACATACCAGCTACACAGATTTTGGAGACAAAGGTAAATATACATTTGATATTTGTTTCAAGAGTATTTTATTCTTAACATTCTTTTATATGGAAAATAAATGAGAAAATTTTTCATTTCAACTTAACTGATAAGGTACGGGAGCAACAAGAATAAAACAAATATTTGTTTATAAATAAAAAAGGTCATAAGGTCAAAAAGGTACATAAACATAAACAAAGGATAATAGAAGCGATATTGCCTAAAGGAACGTTCAACGGACAACCACAATAGCTTGGTAAATCAGGTACCTACGTAAAATTATTTAGTAAAAATGTTTTTCGAATTGCGAGTAACTAGTATCGAAAATAAGTAGTACCACAGAACATATAACTTAACCTCTGTTAGATGTTCGTTGGTAGTACTGAACCATAATACAAAGATTAACAAGGTATGGCCGGAAAATCTGTCAATTGGTTGCTTGCCTTCTTTGGTGACAATTGTCAGAAATTTGTTCGTCTCAATTTCAATCGTCCTTATCACAGTGAAAAAAAATTTTCTATTTGGAAATTTCTTTTCTTTCCCAGAGCTGAAAAAGTACTTAAGTACAAGTATCGAAGGCCTGAGTACTTCAGCGAAAGTACAAGTACTGTATGTATGAAAAGTACTTGTAACTAAGTACTAAGTCTGTAAAAAGTACTGAGTACTTTTAGAAGTACTTTCTTAGAATCTTTGTACGTTGGCAGTAATATAATGAAGTTTATAGAGTTCAGTTAATAGATATTAATAAATAAATATCTTTTGAAAACTATAATATGTATACTAATACTAACCAGTGGCTATTATTTATGAATGAAAATGGCACTACAAACAAAGAAATATCAAGAATATATTAATAAATTGTGTTTTTTTAATTACTTTTCTAAAGACTCAAAAAAACTATATATTGGATTTTATATTTATAATATAACAATTGAATTGCTTTATTTTCATGTGATATATTTTAATTTATTCGTATTGAATAAAAAATGCTATTTTGACGTATGTTTCACTGTTTTTACTCAATTCCCTTATTTCTTCTAAAAAGTTACTTAATAGCAAATATGTAAATCTAATCTATCACCCTTGTTATGGTAGTCATCTCATCTCACATTCATTCAAGTGTCTCGAGCTCACAACGACTGTGTAAAATTTATAAGTACGAAAGGAATCAAAAAAGAATATACAGACTTTTTGTTATTTTGATTTTTGCATGTATGGCTGTCCATATGATAACTCGAGACGCCGAGATCGCGTTCATTTAACTGAAACTTCAACGAACTTTGTTTTTTTAAAAAATGCAGATTTAGGTTCGAATTTCAAAAAATGGGACAAATCAGGTAACTCCTTCATAGGGTTGCCTTACAAAATATTTGTTTTTACTATATAGGTATTTGCACATTGTCTAAGGGCATAGGTCAACCGCAAGAGCAATCGCATTACATTATAGTATTTTACATATAATACAAAATATTTTGAAAAAAAATATCGGAAATATCGGTGTATCGATATTCTTCCAACAATTGGTCATCTCTATTAAGCTTTCTCGTATATAAGGAAGAGAGCATTATGTAAATTAGGTATTATAACAAATAAGTAAATATACAGATGAAGAAAGCATATCAGAAAAATGAGAGCCTTATCAACATTTCTGGTAACCAAGTTAGTTAGTTACGATGAAAATTGTAGCTAAGAAATGTGGCTATTAATAGAAAATGTTCCTAACGTTCTCAGGCACACACCCAGTTTCTTTCTTTTACCAGAGCAATGCAATGCCTCGGTCCAAAATAAAATCAACGATGCACGACTTGTTTTACGAAAGCCCTCAATTTTTTCTTCGAAATTAACTGAAAATATTTTCTTATTTTTGGAGGCCGACAACAATTTTTATGAGCGTAGACAATAAGATTTTTTTTTTGATAGAAATTTACTGAAAATACATATATCGGTAGAGTTTTTATCACTTTACTTTGGTGTCCGGGCAATTGGAGTTAGTTTCAGATACAATGTTCAATGCGTGAAATTGCTAAAAAGAAAAGGTAAGACTGGGTATAATAATATTTTAGTAGCTTATGGATGCTTTTATAGATATTCTGCCAAAAAATTAACAAAAATTCCAAAATGCAAGCATGCAAGCATTAAATTCAAATGCATTCTCATAAATTCAAAAGATGCGAAAAGTTTTGCGAACAATTTCTACAGCTTAAAAAATAAATTTATTCAAGACCATTTTATTATTACAATAGATCGACGCAAAGGTGGCTCCACGAGATGTATTTTTTTACAGTATTTTATCAGACTAAGAAACCGAAAACTATTAAGAGTTTGCCAAAAAGCATTCTGCGGAATATTAAATATTGGGAAAAATAGAGGTCAACGCGTCTGTAAACGTCATTTGCCAATGGGACAAACACCTGTTGAACGTGTCGTGGGGTTAACAGATTATCTTCAAAGTATTAAGGAAGGAAAGAATCCGTTATCCGATTTAAAAAAAAAAGTTTAATATCCTGGAAGTTCACAATTGCCGCAGTAATTTTCAAGGCGACAATATTTACCTGGGGACTTGTCAGAAAATAAATTGTAACGAATGTACGACAATGAAATTATTGATTCGGCTTTGAAAGTTACTAGGAGTTATTTTAGATTTGTATTTAATACAAATTTCAATCTAAGTTTCATATCTCCTTGATGTTTATTCAACATGCCTAAGTGCATAGCCACAACGCCGCACCGCAGCTAGCACGGCACATAGCACAGCACAAGACCAATAATTCCCTAGCACATCGCTCCTTGCACATCGCGGAATTAATGGCCACAGTGAAGCACTGAACATTGCCTAAAGCGACCTCGAATATTTGACTTCTGAAGTTAAGATATTGCGAAAGCGCAGTTCAGTTTTCGTTAAAGAGTATAGACAGAATTCAACACTCTAGTTGCAATTCATCTGAAGAGGACGATATTTTGTGTGAAGTTTGTAAGTGGAATTCCTTAAAAAAATTTAAAAAAAGACAAGCCGCATTCCTGAAATTAACTTTAAGAGAAGTAATTTGGGTGAATTTCATCATTTCTATAAAGATCACCGAAGAGACCGTATCTACATTTGATTATATTTTATACAAGATTCATGGACAAATTGTGGAAAATTGGAAGAATTTCCACAATCAACCAATAGCAATAATAGAAAGACTAATGATCACGTTACGCTAAGATTTTTTTTGTTTGATTATTGTATAGTATATTATTACAAAAATAAAAAAAATATATTACAGTTATTGGACGTTTGAATGATATTCAGACTTTTCCACATTCTGCCCTTTTTGTTTTTTTTTAAGACAGCGGGACAGGACAACCCATCCCAAGCACGGAAACCATGGCGGCCCATTGTGCTGTCCTGCTAGAAGCCCATTAAACAAAACCTTCCTGTCCTGTTAATGAAGCATATCAGGTCATGGTGAGGAAGGTTTTTCAGCTCATCTACAGATAGAAGGGCAGACCCTAGAGTATCCGGGCGAAGGCCGATCAAGCACACAAAAAATGTTCGGTTGCCTCCTTCTAAACACGACACACAGTCAGGACTGTCGACAATTTCCATTATTGTTAGAAGTGAGCTTTTGCAGGTGTTGACGCCAACCACAGTTCTGCATTGTTTTCCTCCGAGCCCCATAAGAAAATTTGAAATATTTTTAATGGTCCCATCAAGAAACAGTTTTTGTGCACCTACAAGTACTCAGGTTCTCCCATCTCTGCTGATGCTTCCTATAAATCAGCTTTGATGAAAGACCCGATACTCGAGGTGGCAACGCCAGCGCCGGGCTCCGATCCGAGGAACGGAGAATCAAAGCTAGCCCTCGCTAAAATGTCAGCTGTTTCATTCACCATTATTCCCATTTGAAAAGGAACCTGCAGAAGGGATACCTTGTTGTGGATATCCTACTTTTCGACAGACGACCTGCAATCCACCAGTTACTTAGATATTATCCGAGGGCCATTCAGTGCCATCGAGGCTGCCTGACTATCCGAAAGGATGGCGATATCCTTTTTCTTGAGCACAATATCAAGGGCTAGTTTCGCTGGCATTGAGATGGCGAAGGCTTCAGCCTGGAACACAGTGTTTCGTCCTCCAAGTGAGTACTCCATCCCAATGTCAGGTTCAAGAAAGTAGACATCTGCCGCACCTTCCTTATTAGTGAGGGAGTCGTCGGTGAAATTTTTTAGAGCGGACCGGGGGAGGGTCGATAAGGCACTTCCTTCAGTCCAAGATTCCCTTACAGGAAAGTTCACAGATAAGCGACGCCCAAAACGAAGCTCATGTACTATCGCATCACGTGGCATACTGGCCAGAGGGTTTTCGAAGTCCAGCCCATAGGATAGAGAGCGATGAGAAAGTCCAGTCCAGCCGTCCTCCCAACATCCCCATGAGCGCAATCTGCACACAGCTCTTTTGGAATTTGCTTGAATGACAATACCCAGGGTGGCTCCATATCGTGATCATGAAATTCTTCCACGAGAAGTTACATAACTTTAGGTCGAAGTCTCATCATTTGCCAAGGAGCTAATGAGCTAACATGTTAGCAAGCTATTAAAAAATGTGATGTTGTCGTCTATATCTTTCTCCATCCGCATCTTGATAGTATTTTCCTTTCGTGTAAGGTATTGCAGCTTTTCTCTTTCCGCATCCTAGAAGAGAGGATCCATATTTAACTGTCATACATAAATCTATTGGATTTGCTCACTATAAATGTTACCAAAGTACTCCACGGAAGAAAATTTACTAAAACATCGTTAAATCTATTAAATTCACCCCAGTCGGGATAAATGTTACCAACGCACCGCACAAAAGAAATAACAACTCATTTCCTGTGTGCTAGGCTCAGTGCAATGGTTGGTGCAGTGGGCGGTGCAAGGTGCGGTGCGCCACTGTGGCCATTTCTATTTGAGATCAGGGATAAATTTTATCATCGCACACTAAGCACATGGCGATGCGATGTGCCGTAATTGGTGCGGTGCGGGTTTGTGGCCATGCCCTAAGACTTAAGGAAAGAATATAACTAGAAATAAATATAAAAAAAAACAATCCTTGATGACGGAAAGTATTGTACACAAACGTCGTGCTAATGCCTTCTACAGCCTTTTGAAGGAGCAAGAACTAAAAAAAAAAAATCAATACTATTCAATATTGTTTTTGGGAAAATTAAAAACGATATGAAATATAAAGATTATATTATATCATCTGAGGAGTGTATGGACATCTATGGGAATCATCGGACCGTGGTTCATCTCGGCTCAGGAGAATGTCCAACACTGGACTGGAAAACTGAGTGCTCAAACTTTTTAAAGGCAACTGGAACATGGTATTTCAAATTTAAAGCTACAAAAAGATATATTCTGACCAAACGATAATCCACAGTCACTATTCGAGGAGAAGTGTCATACAAGCTTACCTTCCAAAGCCTTGTGGGGAAACTTGAAGCGAGCTTCCATTTATACTGATGTCAACCCTGATTGTCCTCTTAATTCTGAGGAACTTAATCGGCACTTTACTGCAGGTCCAGCATCAAATTTATTAATTCTACAACAACCTAGCATGTCCGTTTTTACTTTACGTGAACAAAGTGTTAACTGCTTCTCTTTCCGGTGTGTGGAGAATGATGAACTTTTTAAAGCGATATGCTCTATCAAGTCCCATGCTCCTGGTTTTGATGAAATAAATCCTCATTTGCTCAAGATCTTATTGCCTTACATTTTTCCGTACGTTCGGCACATCATGAACAGTTGTCTAACTACATCTCAATTCCCAGAAGTATGGAAAATAGTTAATGTTATTCCTATTGCAAAAAAAAATGTCTGCTACTGAGCTGGCACACTACCGTCCCATGAGCATTCTCAGTTTTCTTTCCAAAGTCTTGGAAACGCTTATGCGAGCCCCGATTGAAAATTATGTAACATGTAATGATCTCCTGGCGAAATATCAGTCTGATTTTCGTGCACGAGATAGCTGTGAATCTGCGTTACTCAAGGTCACTACGGACTTGCGATCGGCTCTAGTTGAGGGAAATCTTGGTGTTATAGTTTTGTTAGAATTCTCGAGGGCATTTGATTGTGTTGTACATGAAAAACTGCTTGGTAAGTTATATCCAAACTTTTATTTCTCCTCTTCAGCTGTTGAAATGATATCCAATTTTCTCTCAAATAGTTCGCAACAGGTGGTCATAAAAGGAGTTCCGTCTTCCCGAATGCATCTAACATGTGGAGTTTCTCAAGGTTCAGTCTTAGGATCTCTTCTTTTTAGTCTTTACATTAACGATTTATGTGACGTCGTGCATGACGTTCAATTGCACCTGTATGCAGATGATGTACAGCTATACTTATGTAGATCTCGCGGACTGATTGAGGACTGTATCTGCAGAATAAACGATGATCTCTCAGAAATTTTTAGGTGGGCAATTGATAATAAACTGCTTCTTCACCCCAATAAATCGCAATGTATAGCCCTCTCTAATTGTGATCTTAATATTGAGGATTTTCCCCCAATTATGCTTAATAAAGTGGAACTACCATATGTAAACTGTATAACCAATCTGGGAGTGAAAATTAATAATCATTTGAGGTGCTGTGATCATATCAAATCTATGGTAAGCAAAATTTATGGTGGGCTTAGGAGACTCTGGCTGTCTGCAAATATACTTCCCGTCGATCTGCGTTTGAGACTAGTTAGGACACTTTTGGTGCCTCTTTTTGCTTATGGTAGTTTAATATACATAAAACTAGACTCAGTTTGCAATCGAAAGTTTGAGGTTGCTTTCAATGACTGTATACGTTTTGCTCTCGGTTTGCGTCGTTCTGCTCATATCTCTCCTTATAGATCATTGATTTTGGGTTGTACTCTAGATTCGTATCTAAAGGGTAAAGCACTGATTTTCCTGCATAATCTTATTCGCACAACTGAGCCAGAGTATCTTTTTTGTAACGTCAATTTTCTGCAGTCCCTGAAAGGACGTAAACTTCAAATTCCTCGTTTCAATTCATCCATCCTTGAGGGATCTTACTTTGTTCAGGTTGCACGCATTTGGAATTCCCTACCCCTCATGCACAGAGTGTTACTTCTATCAGTGAATTTAAGAAGCTTATAACGTAATCGTATTTCTCTAATTACTAGCTGATTGTGACGAACTCTTTTCTTCTTATCTTTCCACTATGTTTTTCTTTTCTTTTTCTTTCCCTTTCTATTTTTACTATTTTTCTAATTTATTGTAAGTATTACGTTTTATTTTTCTCTCTCTTTTTATTTTAATTTTATTTTGTAGTTTATTAGATAACCTAGCCGTTCTTTGCATTGTACTAGTATAAGATTTCTAATCTTGTGTACATATCAGGTAAATAAAATGATTGATTGATTGATTGAAGTCAGACATTGGGATGGGAAAATCAGTAATTAAACCAGAAAAAAAGATTGCTGACGCGAACCCTCATACAATATCTACCAGCGTATTAATGAAATCTGCCAAAATAAAGTATGTTGATAATTTACATTTTAACGAGCATTCAGACGAAACTGTGAATAATAATAGTGAAGATGGGAAAGACTGCTGTGAATTCATGGAAGAAATAGATATAATGGCTTAAGTCCTCTTTCATTTTAAATGTTTACCAACATTGTTAACTCTTTTTTTTTCCTTTTTCTTAATAAATGATTTGAACTAACCTACCTACTTAATTTCCAAAACTCGCCATTTCCACTTAAGTTCAAATCAAAAGCCGCTATTTCTACAGGTAAGATTCAAAACGTTGCATTTCCAATTTGGTTTTTTTAATTATATTAGTAGTAAACTAACTAACTTTGTATTCCTTTGCAAAGTAGTGCGGACACAAAACTAAAAATAATTCACAACTAAAATTTTATCGAACTCCACATTTAGTATTCCAAAATGGTTTTTGGGCATTTATACAAAATGCACTGTAAATGAAAAGACCGACGTTTGCTTCTAATAGACACATTTCATATCTATAACCAAAGTGCTGAGTTCTTGCGTATAAAAATTTATATTCGACCACAATGATCACCAGTAAGACAATTGCAAACTTTTTCAAATTTGAAAAATAAGTCGTCACTATGAATTGAATGGACATTTAATGGTAACATGTTTACCATCAATGCTACCCAATACAATTGCGAAACTGTAATTTGTGCCGATACGCTCAGATTTTTCCTAAATGTCTTTATTAAGTTCTATAGTTTATAAACTATGTATATCGTAATCACTGTGATTGCGGCAATATGGATGACCCTCCCCACATTACCCTACTTATATTCAGTCTTGGACTAGCTCAGCTTGTGTCAGTCCTTTTGGGATATCAGAACCACTCAATCTCAAATTTACAGGCATTTTCTAATTATAAACTTCATGAAAAAGTGAAAGAAAAAATTTAAACAATAAAACAAATGCGTAAACATTGCCTTTTATTGTATTTTATTTGATTATGGAATGGTGAAATTTTTGGTGCTAGCAACTAACAGATAAACAAGTCTTAAACAAGCTTGAGAAGTTAAGCTAACACTCGTACACGTATTAAATATTGTGTAACTTTACTAATTAATTGAACAAAGCTTTTTTTCTTGAGAAGCATTCAATTCGATTATAAATACAGAAAGTGTTACACAAATCATCGCAGTTGTGAAATGAAGTCATATGTGATATGTTCAATAGTTTTGGCAGTGTCGTTCGCCTTCCCAGCAGATGGCGACGATTCTCAACACGTCGATTTATTACCTCAGAAAAGAAGTGGTAAATTTCGTATTGCGGGTGGTGAAATCGCAAAGTCCAAACAGTTTCCGTATCATGCGCGGCTCGAACTTATAAAAAAAGTAGAAGGAAATATCAAACTAACTTTATGTGGAGGTGCTTTAATCTCAAACAAAGCAATTCTGACCGCAGCGCACTGTTTAGAGGGGTATGTGGATAGTAAAATTTTAGAATGTTTTTTAATTTCATAATTACTATCACTTTTCATTTGAATTTTCAGAGGAATATTCGCAACTGTTCAGTTGGGAACTATAACAGTGAGCTCAAACGAGCCTACTAATACCACCTTGTCTGTTTTCAAAAAGTATTTTAGGATGCACGAGGAATACAATTCAACTTCTATGGAAAATGACATTGCCCTAATTTCGCTTTCCGAGCCGGTCAAATTCAACGGTAAATTACATACTGTAACTTTAACCGCTTCAAATATCTACGAATTCATTTTTTTTCCCATTTAGATGGTATTCAAATCGTAAATTTACCTCCTGCTACATTGACGAATTTGGATCATGACATGGGAATCATAACTGGATTCGGGAAAACTGGCACTAATACTGCCCTATCAAATGAACTTCGTTTTGCTTTCCGTAGAATACTACCGGCAAAGGACTGCCAGAGACGTTATCCAGCATACTTCAAACCTGAAATGCATGTTTGTGTTGATGGTTCTAACAACACTTCAAATTGTTTGGGAGATTCCGGTGGTCCGCTCGTTATAAGTCAAGAAGATGGAACAAAAATCGTTGTGGGACTTACATCACTCGCAAAAGTTAGCTGCGATTCGGGAATTCCTACTATATCTATTCGAGTCACAAATTATTTGAGTTGGATCCAAAAACACACAGGAATCCCTATTCGGTATTAGATAATAATTACGGCAAATTTTTATTGAATAAATATATATCACAGTAAAATAGTTGATTCTCCAAAATGTCGCTACGTAACCCCTCTTACCATGTGTATCAAGTGCTACGAAGCAGCAACATTAAAAAAAAGTTTGAACAAATCTGGTGACTGATTTAGGTGTAAATATATTTAAAAAACATTTTATTTTCTCTGGGTGGAAATTCTAAAAGTAATTTTTAATTCTAATTTACAAGTAGAATCAATATAAATTAGTTTGATGCGGCAGCATGACGAATTTCAGAATTTTCATTTTGACAAGTTTGGCTTGTGTCTCAAATAAAGTGCGTAATAAATGACAGTTCAAATATCCTAAATGGTTTGTGTCTAAACTAAAATGCTTTCGCTTTAATGGAAAGCTTTTTATTTCAAAAGTGACTAAATTTGTGCATATTTATATTTGTTAAATACTTTTATTATTTGTGGAGTTGCTTAAAGATCTAGAGAAATATTTTAAAGGGAAATTTTTATGATGATTTATAATCAAAAAGCTTCATCAATAAAATCCCAATAGGGTTTAGCATAGCAAAAGTAGATAGAGTTCAATCAGGGATTTGTTGTAATCAAAGACCAGACCAAAGAATATGTGTAGCGTATTTTCAGCTGTACAGTAAGAATATCGGCATAAATAGAACTGATTAAAATAAGCAAATTTATTTGTAAATAAACTCGCTAACTTAAATAAAACGACATAAAATCTGTTTGCAAGGATGAAATTTATCTGTCCTTGTAGAAAACCATTCAAATGGAAAAATTAAAATATTTTCCTCAGATTAAATTGGTAAGGTGCAACCCCAAATTGAAATTTCGCTGACATTCATAGCACATTTTACCGTGGTGCGGACTATAATAGAAATTTCCCTTTTATCCTTTTCTTTTCCCGAATAACAGCACCTTCTTTTGATTCAATTGTGTTGACTCTCCGTTATTCCTATTCGGTTTTCGTTCAAATTTAAATATGCGCAGGTGAACCTAAGTCTCCTCTGAAAGATTCTAAAAATACATTGATACATGACTTCTTTAATTGGAATTTGATATGGTTGCACAAGGAACTTTTCACTGACCTCTCTATTTGCGATAGAAATAACCAAAGACATTTTTTAATTCTATTTTGATAAATCTTTACAGAAATTGGTACTTAGGTACATATGTACTAATATAATTTTTTAATGTTTTTTAAGGGCTAGACTAACCTTAACTAAAAAACTCAATTCATAATTCTTAGTCTAATAAAAAAAGGTTCTAGATAAATTTAATAATCCTGATAATAAACCAGATCACAAAAACATCTGTTTATACCGGATAATATCTTGTAGTTAATTTTGATTTTAGTTTAAGGGGGTTACCACGGAAGAAAACCTCACGCTTTCTGTTCTCAAAAGCTAAGTGGAACATAAACGCACAAAAATATGCAATTTGAAAACTGAATATAAACCACTATATGTACACGAAAAGCTTTATGATGATATTCGTATGCATTGTACTCCAAAGCGCATCTGTGCATTTTTCAATCGATTAACAATAATAACTAAGTAAATCGATTAAATTTTCATTCGATTAAAATATTAATTGGTTCCCTCGATTGATTTTTTTATACATTGCTCAAAAATGGTATAAATTTTTCCTGAAATGATATTCAGAGCTTGCACATCGAATTCTCGCAGGCCTAACTGAAGCCAAGGATACGATTTCTAAAGAGGCTACATATTATTCGAAAATGGTTTGATGCGCTGTAAAATTATATAGGAGATGAATGGAGGAGACATATTTGAAGAAACAATTGTTTTCCTCTACGTATGACCACCTAGGGATGTAGTCAATAGGCATGCCAGAAAACTGCTTTTTAGTTTGTTCTGAGTCACGCTGGATACGAATATATCGAGAAATAAAAAAAAAAAAACAAGTAAAAAATCAAGAATTGGTCTAAGACCAATATGATAACCTAGATGAATGCCCGTATGTAACTTTGTATGGTCACTTCTCTGTACAAGTAAGATTTTTGAAGTGATTTTTCGCTTATATTTCTAAAACGGTTCGTTGGACAGTAAAAATTATTATAACCAATTTCATAGGATTTCGTATTCTGAAGAATTTTTTGGTGCATCAAAACTGTCTAGGACTGATCGTTTTCACAGTATACGTAAAAGTCCTAAATTTTAATATGGCAACATTTTTGAAATTTTATTTGCTATTACTATGGAAATATATATTATATTATTATATTATATATATGGCAACCCCACGAAGAAGTTGCCCGATTTGTCTTATTTCCGGACTTAATTTTACTTTTTTTTTTAAAGTCCGTGTACAAAATTTCAGTTCTCGAGTTATCGTGCGTACAGACAGACAGATAAAGAGACACACAGACAGAAAAGACGGACATGTATAAATCAAAATAACTTGTAATATTCTGCGTGGGTGTCCAATGCTTTTTGCTCTACCATCATTATTTCTGTGCATTAAAAACGGAATGACAAACTTCGTATAACCCCTACTATAGATTTCTTTACAGTATAAAAATGTGATTATTTTTGTGATTTATCATTGGAGCTAAGCGCGTTTTTCAACGCAAACGGGATAATTTTATACGAACATCCTCCGAGCACAGCACATATGCAACAACCAGCAGATACTAATGTTTTCAACAAGGATCCATACAAGCGGTGTATCCCAAATCAGTGCCCCATCAAACGAAACGGAAATGAAAAAATTATGAAATTATGATCTTCTTTGAAAGTGATGGGACTTAGATGTATGTATTAAATTCGACGCGATTCGTTTTGTCCCAAGATCGTTCAATGATTTAATCATGCAATCTAGTTTAATACATCTGGCACTCCCACTGGAGTCTGGAAGAGTATCAATGGAGTAAGGGTATTGTCATCGGCAAAACCATGGGTGGAATTGAAAGTAAGGGAAATCATATCATTAATGAAAATTAGGAAGAGAGACGGTGGTATTACAGAGCCCTCGGGTACACCGGCATCTATAAGGTGAGGCTCTGATGAAAGCCATCTAGCAAAACCCGTATTAGGTGAATAGAGTAAAATCTTTCAATCCATATTAGAAAAGGAGGGGCGAACTCTTTCAGTTTGGCTACAAAAGACTCTATCAAAGGCCTTTGAAATATGTAGGTCAACAATTTTGGACTCACAAAAATTGTGAAGGTCACGGTTCCAACGTTCCGTAAGAAAAGTCGGGAAGTTTTCCGATGAGCATCCAGTCCGGAAGCCAAATTGGCGATGAGTTCATTGATTTCTAAATACTTCATTATTTTGGAGTTAATGATCGATTCAGAAATCTTTGGAAGAATCAAAGTGATTGCAATTGGTCCATAATTTTAGTTATCACTACTCTCTCACTTCACCAGTCTTGTAGACTTGTTTCAGTTCTGGACATGGATGCAATTGATAAGTGCAAAAAACAGACTCTTTAGCTTTTATTTATTTTTCCCAGGCGGTAATGAAACTCACAATTTTTAGAATCGGTGATAGATGGAGAATAGAAGAATCTTACGAATTTTTATTTTTAACGATTCCAAATTAAATGATAAACACAAAGGAAAAAACAACCACCTCGTCCGGAGTTTGAAACATGGACCATCCGCTTCCCGGGTGACTGCTCTTATCTTTGAACCAACGAGACAGATACAAGAAGGAAAGAATATGTCTCGTTAGATCAGAGGTAATAGCAGTCGCCCACAAAGCGGAAGGTCCCAGTTTCAAATTCCGGAGGAGGCGGTTGTTGTTTCCACTTGTATTTTTGATTTAATTGAGAATCGTTAAAAATAAAATTTCTTAAAATTCTTCTATTATCCGTCTTTCGCTTTTATTGATTGTTTGCACTTGTCGTTAAGCTAAGAGCAATTTACTGGTTGTTAAGATTTGCTGTAGGAATACGGAATGTATTCACGCTTGCCAAGACTTCGAATTTTACTAAGTTCTAATGTGCATTCATCAACATCCCTTGAAGCAAAACAGACCGACCAATCAATTTCACTAAGATACTGATTGAGAATTTTCCAATCAGTAGTTTTATTTTGTTTTAATTTAACGTTTGATGGGCTAAGTATTCTGGTAAAACTATTGCACATTTAAAGATATAATAATAAAAAAATGATTCTAAAATAAACTTCTTGGGGTCCGGAAAATTTATCGCCCGCAATTGATCGCCAGCAATTTACCGCCGCGTCAGTTTATCGCGTAAACAATTTATAGCCTACAATTGATCGCTAGCATATTTTATCGCCTGGCCATACATATAATTTATATATAGTAAATAATAATATAATTTAATAAATAACTTGAAACTAAGGTTTGTCTGTATGTGTTATTTAAGAATTAAGTACAACTAAAATTGTAAGTTATATCTTAGGCGTAGGCAAAGATAACCTAATAATAAGGTTGGAAAAGACTCTTTTAAAACCTTTACGAATAAAGACCAAACATGTGAAATGTTGAATCATGTCAGTGGAATTTTTGAAATCCGTAAAAGGAAAACCGAAATTATGCTTTAATGGACATTTGTTTTATAAGGACAGGCAAAATGACGCAAAAATTCATTGGAAATGTGAAAATTACCGAAAAACCGAATGTGCCGCTCGAGTTACTACGGTAGATAACACCATCGTTAATGCAGAAACAACAAATAATACGGCATGATGTCACTTTCAAAACTGTTCCCTTACTCTTTTATCAACTGTATACGATACATGGAGTCAAGGATAAAATATCGCTTCCCTTAGTTTATGCATTATTGCCTAACAAGTCTGAAGAAACATAAAGGGGTTTTCCAATAAGAGGTGTTATTTTAATTAGCCCGCTATTTTGGTAGATATCACTTTTGGAGCTGTCATTTTTTGACATTTGACAAGTATAAGCTACGCCATTAATGAAAATGGAACGATATACGATTCAACAACGCATTGAAATTACTAAAATTCACTATAAAAATGGTGAAACGTGGCAGAGACGGTTCGTAAAACTCGAACATTTTTGGGTCATCGTGGAGCACCTTGTCGGACAGCAATACAGAAATTGGTAGAAAAAATCGAGCTGTCGGGACAAGTTAGTGATGTGAAGAATAAAACCCGTTCACGTCGCTCAATAACAGCCGAGAATATTGCTGCTGTAGCCGAAAGTGTTGAAGAAAACCCAGGTTTGTCCATTCCTCGTCGTTCTTTGGAATTAGGCATTCCACAAACGTAATTGCACCGTATTTTGCATAAAGATTTGGGTCTTAAGGCTTATAAAGTTCAGTTAACACAAGAACTCAAGCCGGCCGATCATCAACAACGTCGAGTCTTTGCTGATTGGGTCCTTGAAATGCATGAAAATGATCCGCAATTCCATCGAAAACTCATCTTGAGTGATGAGGCCCATTTCCACCTCGATGGCTTCGTCAACAAGCAAAATTGTCGCATCTGGGGCTCGGAAAACCCAAGAGTTATTGTTGAAAAGTCTCTCTATGCTCAACGTGTGACTGTTTGGTGCGGTTTATGGTCCCGCTGGGTCATTGGACCTTACTTTTTCGAAAATGAGGCTGGAGCAACAGTTACGGTGAATGGATTGCGCTATCGACAGATGATTAATGATTTTTTATGGCTGAAATTGGATGGTATTGATCTGGACAACGTTGGCTTTCAACAAGACGGCGCTACGTGTCATACAAGCAACGAAACCATTGATCTTTTACGAGAAAATTTTCCGGACCGTGTTATCTCTCGAAGAGGTGATCACAATTGGCAACCGAGATCTTGTGACTTAACACCTTGCGACTTCTTCCTTTGGGATCACGTGAAAGAGAAGGTCTACGCCAACAGACCAGCGTCGATTCAAGACCTCAAAGATGGAATTCGTGAGGACATAGCGCAGTCACTTTGCGATTTGGTTATGGAAAATTTCATGAAAAGGATATGGTCCTATAGGCGTGGTCGTGGTGGTCATTTGGATGATATTATTTTCCATTATTAACGGCATACCTTCCTCTTTATAACGAAATAAAGATACGATCATTTGTCTCAAAAACTGGCAGTTTTCTTTGAATATCAAAATAACACCTCTTATTGGAAAACCCTTTATGTATCCCTACTGGAGCAGCTGAAAGTATTGGAACCGACTATGTCTCAGCAATCAACAATAACGATAGATTTTGAGATGGCGATGATGAATGCTTGCAGAAAAGTTTTCTCTGACGCTTTGAAACGAGGTTGCTTTTCCACTTTTCGCAATGTATTTTCCGTTCCATGCAGAATAATGGATTAAAACAACGTTATGAACCTGATGCTAATTTTGCCTTAAATATGCGAATTTTGGCTGCAATTACGACTGTTTTTGAACATTTGTGTAAAAATGGTATTTTTCCTCCAGAATCGCAAGAAGTTGTTGATTATTTTGAGGATACGTGGATTGGATGCCCAACCAGACGACATCTTCGTCGATTACCAAAGTTTCCCAATGAAATGTGGAACGTACAGCAGCTTGTTCTTGAAGGATTACCAAGAACAAATAATTCTGTTGAAGGCTGGCATAGAGGATTTGAGGAACAAGTTGCTGCTTCTCATTCCATCATTTGGAAATTTATCGTATTGTATTAAAAAAGAACAAAGTATTAACGAACTGCGCATTGAACAATATCTAAGTGGAAGTGATACGGCCAACAACAAGAAGAAGTATCGCGACTATGAAGAACGAATTAAAAGGCTTGTTAGTGCATATGATGAGCGGGTTGATATTGTTGGTTATCTCATATGTATAGCGCATAATCTGTCTTAATAATAATGTGAATACTGTGTTGTGAAGTTTATATAGTCCCTTAGTAACTAATTAAGTCATTTTTGAGTTTTTACAGTGTACTACGTTGTAGTGAACAAATTCTACCTATCGTTGAAACGTAGCCATTCTACCTATCATTGAAACGTAGCCAAAAGCAAAATCTTTTTCCGGTAGCCGTGACAGTGATTATCAGTAAAGCAGCACGTCAGAGTACTCGTTCAACTACTGCGCTGTGCTGTCACTGTTTGTCTATTCTGCCTGTGCGGTCAAGTTTAATTTTGAATAGGGATAGAGTTATTTTGAATCTTGAAATTAGATAAGTAATATGGTGAAGTAGAGTTGAGCTATGTGAAGTAAATAAAGGCTCATTAGATCATACTTGAAAGTGTCGTATAAATCTTTTATTGATCATCAATACCTCAACATACGTCTAATTAACGTAGATTAAAATTAACCAATTATTATTGTTTGAAAAATGGATTTTTTAAATTTATGTGATACATGTAACTATTATAATACACAATCTACCTATTAAATTACATATGTATTTCCATACATGTGATTTTTATTTCCGTACTACACCCTTATAGTTTATATTCCCTCATAGTAAATTATTATATATTATATATAAATGATACAATACATTACATCCTGGCTATAAAGAGCGGGCCCTTCTCATTTATTTTCGAAAATGAATCATGAGTTTCTCCCATTTAATCTCTTCAGAGCAAAACAGAATCACTTGTGTTCAAATATCATAGGATTACAGTAACAAATTTCGAACCAATTCGCTCAATATTTCAGAAAAACCTGTATTCACAAAAGTGCGGGATCATTTTATTTACGATGATATTGCTAATTATCTGAATACATTTCACATGTTTGGTCTTTATTCGTAAAGGTTTTAAAGAGTCTTTTCCAACCTTATTACTAGGTTATCTTTGTCTATATTGGGATATAACTTGCATTTTTAGTTGTACTTAGTTCTTAAATAACACATACAGACAAACCTAAGTTGCAAGTTATTTATTAAATTATATTATTATTTACTATATATAAATTATATGTATGGCCAGGCGATAAAATATGCTAGCGATCAATTGTAGGCTATAAATTGTTTACGCGATAAACTGAAGCGGCGGTAAACTGCTAGCAATTAATTGCTGGCGGTGAATTGCGGGCGATAAATTTTCCTAGACCCAAACTTCTTGCTTGAAATGTAATAACTCACTACAACAATTCGCAATGATTTGTTTGCCGTTTCTAGTTTCGATGAATTTCTTCAATTACGGGTTATAAATAAAATAAATATTTGCTTTCATAATGTTCTAACAAGCCGATTCACATCGATGACTTATCGACTTATCAATTAAAACAAACCTTCCATCAATTTTACCCGAATAGGCTCTGTTCAGACACCCCGAGAAAAGTCAAGCTCATGAACACGAATTTTACAGGTATCAGCACTTCCTGTTTTCTCTATAGGCTTCAACAGCCATGACCTAAAGTGGATCGAAGACCAAGCCGCTAGCCATAAGGGCTTATCAAATTGAACGCTTCCAGATATTTTTTTGGTTTTCACAACATGCGCAGTAGAATAGACTTACTGCGCAGTGAATCATTTTGTTAGGAAAATTTCAGAAGATCTACTCTAATTTTATTTTTAATTGTCTTCAGGGGGACCGCTAGCTGTATCCGCCCCTGTCTCAGAACCACTCAATTTCTAATCAACAAGAATTTTCTAATTATAAACTTAATGAAAAAGTGAAAGGAAATATGTTAAACAATAAAACAAATGCGTAAACATTTATTTTATTTTATTTTTTTTGATTAAGGAATGGTGAAATTTTTGGCGCTAGCAACTAACAGAAAAACAATTCTTAAACAAATTTAAAAAGTGAGGCTAGCAATTGTGCAAGTATTAACTAATGTGTAAATAAATTGTAACTTTATTAATTAATTAAACAAAGCTTTTTTCTTGAAAAGCATTGATTATGAGTATAAATACTGAAAATGTTACACAAACCCTCGTAGTCGTGAAATGAAGTCGTTTGTGATATTTTCAATAGTTTTGGCAGTGTCGTTCGCCTTCCCAACAGAGGGTGACGACTCTCAACATGTCGATTTATTACCTCAGATAAAAAGTGGTAAATTTCGTATTGCGGGTGGTGAAATCGCCAAGTCCAAACAGTTTCCGTACCACGTGAGGCTCGAACTTATAAGATTAGTAGAAGGAAAGATGAAAGCAACTTTATGTGGAGGCTCTTTAATCTCAACCAAAGCAATTCTGACCGCAGCACACTGTTTAGAGAGGTAGGTGGATAGTAAAATCTTAGTCTTTTTAATTTTTCATTATTATCGTTGCTCTTCATTTAAATTTACAGAAAAGTATTAGCAACTATTCACTTGGGGACTACAACAGCGAGTTCAAAAGAGCCGACTCACACCACCTTGTATGTTTTCAAAAGGGATTTTAGAATACATGAGAAATATAATACAACTTCTTTGGATAATGATATTGGCCTAATTTTACTAACCGAGCCAGTCCAAATTAACGGTAAGTTACATACTTTAACATGTGTACGGCGGTTTCAAATATGTATGTGTAACTGTTTTTTTTTCTTCGGCATTTAGATGGCATCCAAATCGTAAATCTACCTCCTGCTTCATTGACGAATTTGGATCATGACATGGGAATTATATCTGGATTCGGCAGAACTGGAACTAATGATAGCAATTCAAATGAACTTCGTTTTGCTTTTCGTAGAATACTACCCAACATGGACTGCCAAAAACGTCATCCAGCCTATTTCAAGCCAGAAATCCATGTTTGCGTAGATGGTTCTAACAAAACTTCTAATTGTCGTGGTGATTCGGGTGGTCCGCTCGTCATAAGTCAAGAAGATGGAACAAAAGCCGTTGTGGGACTTACTTCATTCGCAAAAGTTAGCTGCGATTCGGGAATTCCTACTATATCTACTCGAGTCACAAAATATTTGAGTTGGATCCAAAAACACACAGGAATCCCTATTCGGGATTAATTCATATTTGGGATAAATTTTAATTGAATAAACATATATCAGAGCAAAATATTTGATTCTCCAACAACATGTCGCCGGTTTTGTTGAAGTACTTAACTACGTAACCCCTTTTACCGCATGTATGTAGCAAGTGATAGGAGGCAACAACATTAAAACAAATTTTTGAACTCATCTCCTACGGTGACAGATTTAGGTGCAAACATATTTAATAAAAATATTTTACTTTCTCTGAGTCGACTTGAATTCTATGCTCGCTAGCGATATAATACAAATAGCTGAGGTCCTTCTAACAAAACTCGTATTTGTCATAGCTTATCAACAGTCCTTCATCAAATAACCATTTTAAAAATTATTTTAAAATATGCAAATGCTCTTCGAAACTTTGAGTAACTATTTTGATATCATCGATGTCATTCACCAAAATTGGAAATTATTTTTCGTGGTACGAAAAATGGTATGAACTACGTAGAGCCAAACACTATTGCAACTTGCAAGAAGACTAATTTCATGCTCAAAGAGTTCAGATATGTTGAATTTTTCAGTTCGTCAAGTGCAACCGAAATATAGGATAAGGGATAAGCGTTTTTGTTGTTCACACTAGAAAGCTATGATATCAACATAGAAGCGGTAGTACCCATTTTTGTTTTTAATCAATTGGTGAAGAATAGGCACACGTCGTTATTTACTTGAGTAAAAAGGTAATCCACCAAAGTCCATAATAATTGCGTGATTTTTCTTGCCTGTAAAAATCTCGCTTCCTAAAACTCGAATATTCAGAGCATTTGAGACACTATCAATACGTTTACATGAATACTTGAGTACTTGACTTGAAATCCACTTGAAGCTCAGGTAGGGCGGTTGATTGAATTAATTCCAATTACTTGACTAGAATTTTTCTTGAGTTTAATTTTCCAATTACTTAAATTGAAATTCAAGCGTTGAATGAGCGTTTTCATGATATTTTGATTACTTCAAGCATACTTCAAGTATACTTCAAGTATTCATGTAAACATACTATATGTCTCTAGCAAGGTTTTATGTTTTGAAGGATACTTCCCAAGTTGACGAGTTCTTACATAAAGTAACACTCAACCGGATTTTATAAAATGGGCTTATACCCTAAGAAACAGTTTTTCCAATTGTTGGTGACTAACACTGATGGGTTATTTTATAAAGGGTATATAATGGTTACTCGGTTATATGAGAAAAATATTAATAACTTTTGAAATAATTCTTTCTAAAAATCTCTCTCTTGGCAATTAACAAATATCTCTGGAGATCTCTAGAGACGAAACGTCAAATTTCGTATATACAATTCGGAGACGTATCTCTAGATAGTTTTTTATTATGGTCTCCGCAGACTAAATTTTTTGTTGTCCAGAGACAAAAGTTTCTTGCCGTGTAAATTTACCTTAACTACACAGCTATTCATTTGGGTCCACATCCACACGTTCTACAATATACAATGTCAATGACTTTTGATATATGCTGTATATTCATACTAGATGGCCCGTCAAACGTTGTTCTGTTCTTTCCGGTAGATGGCACGATGATTTTGATTTGGTTAAAGTCTGGACAGAAGAGGTCGTTGCGCCGATTGGAGGATAGACAAACGGACCGAAAAATGGCCGCGTCTATGATCAATCGCGTAGAAGCGCGGAAAATTGCAATTTATTTGAATGAAGAAAAATGAACTGCTTGATTTAAAATTCAACATTGCTAATGACAATTAGAACTTCAAGGTTCGTATATAGAATTCTGAAAATCAAATCTTAGATTGAAATATGAGACATCAAAATTGACATTTTGAAATTTCAAAAACTGTAGATTGAAAATAAAAAATCATCGTAAGTGAAAATCTGAAATCAATACTTTGATAGTTAAATATTCGAAATGAAAGTTGAAAACGCTTCCACTTTCATTATAAGGATTTGATGCAAAATATGTCAAGGATAAATACATTTATTTCATATTACAAACATTTTTATTTATCTACGAAAGAAAAAGTTTTATGGTTTTCCAGCACGTGAGAATGCAACTTATAATTGTTCGTTAGAAAAACATGGATTTTCTAGATTCAATCCGCATATTATGGTCATTGTTTGTCCTTGCGACTTATATATGGTTATCGTGCCAAACATATGGGAAATTGTAAACGTCTCAACTGAATTGGTACGTCCACATACGAGTACTCACCATGAAAACTTGGCCAAAATTATTTTACGATCTTAATGGCCTGTAAGCAAGATTAATTGACAATTTATGCACTTTAAATAATTTTTCGTGCGCAAACTGTGATTAGAAAACTCTATTTACTTGAAAATAATATGATTTATATGTCAAAAATGAAGAATACTTCCAAATAAACAAATATAGATTAGTTTTTAAACAATATTATTAGTTATTATGGTAATGCTGTAGACGAGAAGTGACTTAAGATTCTGCATCTGATTTCTCGTTCATTTCTTCATATAAGTATTCAACATCATCTTCAGTTAGAGTTGAATCCGTGATAAGCATATCTAGGGACTCTCTTTAAAAGTTTTTGATTTTTTTTTATGGCTTGGTCTCATACTTGTTAAGTGGAACGGAGCTTAAGAACATTTATATTGGAACTCTATCTTAGCAACTTTCTAGCATATTTCAGTCTATATAATCGAAATTGCTTGCTTCTTGATTTCGCTGGCTCTTCCTATAAGTGACCAATTAGCAATAAGGTATGTTTGACAACGACACATGGGCCTGTTTTATGTAGGCTGGGGTCACAGGATACTATCCATATAAATGAAAACACGGAAGCTTGAAGTGTCTATAGTATATGTCGGGAATTTCTCAGTGTCAACTTGGAAACCAATCAATATAAATTCTAAAATTATTTTTAGTCTGGTAATAATCCGAATACACATATATACCTGTTGTTTTAGCAGCAAGCTTTGGATCATTAAAAAATCTATGACTAGCATTGCCGTTATTGGTATTTGTAAAGCCGGCATTCGGAAAATGTCTTTTTGAATTAATGTCTTCCTTTCCTTGACTATGTGTATATCAGTCTGCGTTCTACTTAGTTGCAATTTTTCAACAGGGACTTTATATGCTAAATGAGGTATGTCGTTAAAGAATCGAATACGTGCATGTAAAATCGATACTCTAAAATGTAAAGTTATTTCATTTACTTCAATCGGTTTTGAAATGGTACCAAAATAAAGTATTTCCTGGTTGATTTTTTATCAGTTGTGGTATTACATATTTTACCATCAACAGAATTATAAAATTTTTTGTGTTTTAGAAATTTTTTTTTTTTTTAAATTTAGGACTAAAAAAATAAATACTAAGAAAGTGTTTATATTTTTTTTAAAGTATATTAAAGCATATTTTTATAGGATGCAATATAGCTCCACAGTGAAAATATTATAATTGGAGTTACCCTATATCCAAGACCTGAGGTCAGCGGGCTAAACAAAAAAGAACGGGTCCATTATTTTTTAATACTTAACTAATTCTGAAAGTTTGATCCAAATCGGAGGGGGTCGGGAGTCGGGTCTGAAAATTGATAATTTTGATCGTTTTGGTATAGAATTGCCATGAAACTGCTGATCGCAAAAATTCGCAGAGTTTTTATTGTACGTTTATAACTTGTAACAAAATAGTTTTACATTTAAAGTATAATAATTTAAAAAATACGTATACCTCTTTTGATTGCTCCATAATGAATTACACAACAATATTCACTACAAAAACTTAAAATACACTGTTAATTTCGAACAATAACAAGCTAGAAGGATAACTGAGCTACTTGTTATTCGCAAGCGCGTCGCCTTTGTCATGCATCTCTCCCTCCTTTACGAATAACAGGTACGATCTAATGTTCGCTTGAATACAGAACAAAAATTAATTGTATTAGTGCTGATTTTAAAAACTGACTTTTTGCCAAGTTTTTATAGTAAATACTATGTGCTTCGGTGGGTATTATTGGAATGCGTGATAGTAAAACATTGTCTCCTCTAGAATTTCCATTTAATATGGTCGATTCAATGACATTTCCCATAATTTTTTTTTGAAATCATACGGTATAGATAGTAAGCTTGTCATTTCGTTTGTAACGCATAGAAATAATATGATGGTAGATCAGAATGGATTGGGCAACCATGCATAACAATAAAAGTTGTCTTGATTTTCGCATGTCCGTCTGTCCATCCATTGCCTTCTTTATTACAGGCCGTGGCGCTAAAACTTTTCTTTACTTGCATATGTATGAGAAACGTGCTGTTTGAAAGCTTTTAGCATTGCGCATTATGGTAAAACAAACATGTTTCATGTTTAAAAAATTATGTAAAATAAACAACGCTTCTGGCGGCGATAATTCTAACACCTATTTGTACGTCAAAATGTTTACTTTTAGGGAAAAAAACATAATTGTAATTTGAACAAAATTACGAAGAGTTTCTACATTTTATTAAACTCTACTCAATTCGATGTGTAATGAGAGTACAGCTTTCGCACAAGACGAATGTTCTTTTTTAAGTGTGAAGTGTCTTTCCCCTGAAAATCACGAATATGATTTTCTATTGAATGAAAAATTTAAATACATAATATGATTTTAATATAATAAATAAATTTCTTTCAAATGCATCACATTTGTTTGTAGGAGTTCACAAAACCATAATTTGCACTTTTTTTGACCTAAGATATGGCATTCTGTAATTTTGAAAAGTTGTTTAGAAGCGAAAAGAGAAAGAAAAAAAAAGCTTTCGCTGCAATTTGAGGAGTACTCTGTTTTATTTTTCAAAATTAGAGAATGTCAATTTGATGGTCAAAAACTTAAAATGAATGTTTTTATAACGTCTAACAAACAAATGAAATGTAATTATTAATTATTATTTAATTATTACATTTCATTGATAAGTTTAATTATTATGCATTTGATGTTGTCAACCATTAGAAAACTATATTCATGATTTGCAGGGGAAATATACTTCAAGTTTAAAAAACTAACTTTCGTCTTGAGCGAGAGTTTTACTCTCATTTCACAGCGAATTGGGTAGAGTTTAGGAAAATGCAGAAACACTTCGTAATTTTGTTCAAATAATTACAATTAGGTTTTTTTTCCCTAAAAGTAAGTTATTTTTTTGTACTGCTTTTGATCGGGGTTTACTACATAATCAATGAGGCTCTTAACAACACCGTACATAAGCCCACATTCATCAAGAAATATGTGGATGACATCATTTGCGCAATTCCAAAACAACACATTAATGCATTAATACATAATTTCAACAAAGTCAACAACAATTTTAAATTTACTTTGGAAACAGAAAATAACAACAAAATACCTTTTCTGGACATGTACCTTATTAGGACAGGAGACCAAAAAATCATAACGGACTGGTATTGCAAGCCTTGTAGCTCTAACCGCATGATCAATTACCATTCAAACCACCCACCTTCAACAATAATCAACACAGCACAGACCTTTGGCAATAGAGTACTTAATCTAAGTCACAATAAGTTCCATGCGAAGAATAGACAAGTCATCAGTAACATTCTTACAAAAAATAATTATCCACCACATATAATACACAAAATCATCAACAAAGCAAAATAGAAATATAAACACAACACACCGACTAACAGCTCAACAGGAACACAAATATTGGAGTTAGACAACACTAACATTAAAATGTTCAAATCTATCCCATACATCCACCCAATGTCCCATGAAATAAGACGACATCTACAGACGGCTAATGATCAGTTCAATATCACATTCAAACCAATTAACAAACTGAATAGATTATACACAAAAACAAAAGATGATATTACAACCCAAGAAAAAAGTAATATACAGGGTGGGCCAAAAGTCACCATGGGGGCCAAAAGTCACCATGGGGGCCAAAAGTCACCATGGGCTTTAAAAATTTAATAACTTTTTCGTTTATATATTTTTTTTATTTTTTTTTATTTTTTATTTATTCTCCAGATGTTATTTATATAATCTAAAAAAAAAATAAAAAAAATATATAAACGAAAAAGTTATTAAATTTTTAAACCCCATGGTGACTTTTGGCCCCCATGGTGACTTTTGGCCCACCCTGTAGTATATAGAGTTCAATGTGATAACTGCCCCAAATCATATATTGATCAAACATCAAAGAAATTAAAAACCCGACTGTCACAACACAAAAAATACATAGAAAAACTGACACCCAACTCAGCACTGGCAACACACTAGTTGGAAACAGGTCACATCTTCAATTTTGAACAGGCTTCCATCATTGACATAGAAGACAACAAGAAGAAGAGAGAGACAAAAGAAGCATGCCACATATATTTAAATAGAAAACACTTAATTAACATCAGATTAGATTCAGAAATAATACACAAAGCTTATTACACAATTTTAAATAGAATAAATAGACACACACATACAACAAACCAATACCAACACCGTAGATACACAAGCACACATTCCAGAAAATAACACACCACATCTGACATGAAAATGAAAAACAGCTGATGATGGTTCATTATCGTTTTTAGTCCGGTTTTCTCGTGATCGTAATTGTTATAACGTCACTATTTTATGTTAATTTATTTACATATTTCCTGTTCTTTATACATATATCGCATAAATGTAGTGTTTTTTCGTTTTCTTCGTTATTCTAAGCAGATTAGTGTCATTTAGATATGTAAGGTAAAATAGCTTTTTATATATTCCGATATTATAAACTAGATTTTGTAAACTTTTACAACAATATAACTTGCAGACCCTAGAAAAGGACTCAAAACCATAGAGTCGGAACATCGGGCCATCTCTAAAATAAAGCAACAAAAAAATTAAAAAATTGTAATTTTTTTTCCTCACGATCGGAGATTCCCAAAAAATAGGCAACATCTTTTTTCACCTAAAAGTAAACATTTTGACCTATAAATAGGTGTTAGAATTATCGTCACCAGAAGCGTTGTTTATTTTACATAAATTTTTAAACATGAAACGTGTTTGTTTTTCCATAATGCACAATGCTAAAAGCTTTCAAATAGCACGTTTCTCATACATGTGCATTTTATATCGCCACGGCCTGTAATCGTCGTCCGTCGTTCGTTTCGTTTTTTACTATATATTTGGATACTGCTTGAGAACGCGTCGGCGTAGAGAGCGTTCTCATAAAAATAGTAAATACAAATTCAAAAATGACTAAATCGGGCAACCTCTTTTTGGTGTTGCCATATAAAATGGTTTTTGTACGTTATACTGTGAAAAAGATCAGTTCTACAGGTTTTTGTTGTAATGAAACGTTCTTCAGAATATGAAATTGACTATAATTAATTTTACTGTCCGTCGTACCGTTCTAGAATTATAAGCGAAAAACCGCTTCAAAAATCATGCACAGATGGGTGACCATACTAAATTACATACGGGTATTCATCTATTGTGCATATCATAAGAATTGGTGTTAAACCAATTTTAGCTTTTTTACTGTTTCATAACTAATCTCGTTCCATTGCAAAGTCTGGATGCATTTAAGTTTCGACGAGAATATGGGTGAATCAATTTTCAAACGTACGCTTTGCGGTGGAAGTCCTGGTAAATCGAGTTAATTGAAGAATTTAGTGGGATAACTTGCGCCTTCGTTTTCATCTACCACTGTGTCAATTGATTTAAACGAAATTAATTCGCCAGGAAATGTTTCTTGTATTTTGAAATTGATTTCGTCAACATAGACATTGTTATTAGTCAAAATCGCTCGTTCACTGAGCCATTGATGGTTACGAGAATTGTCGCATATATTTGGATATGCACTTTCTATTAATGCATTTTTCGAGTCAACAATGTTTCAGAAATTTTCAGGCAATTAAATTAATTGTGCATTTCCAATAAAACCGCTTTTCCATTACCCATATTCAGCAATTGTTTGGAGAACACATAAACGGATAATCGTTTTGTAGTAATGTATCACGCATCTTTATTGCGAGTTGTATGGACATTTTGCCACAAAATAGATGATTTTAAACATTTGTTTGTCTGAAATCACCTGACAATAAAATTAAAACACCACCAAATAATTTTTCGTTGCCATTTAAATGTTTTATAGGGTTCGATTTAATGTTTCAAGTGAATGCTTATGGGTCTTTCATTGTTCATTCATCCTAGATAATAATGTAATATTTTTGACATGTTTTTCTTTTATATTATTTACTGCATTTCATTGGTGTGCATGTTTAATGGTCGCGTTAGTTCCGAATGAGTGGTTCTTCCACTATTCAATAATATTGCAGCGATGCCAGATGAAGAAATTGGTAATGCGTTGTCACCTTGAGATCTAACTTTGGCAAGGATGAGTGAAATGAAAAAAGTTTTATCAGTTCCAACTATGGGGCGTCCAAAAAGGGAAAACCTCCTTCTTTTGCTGCAATCGCAAACATAACTCTATCACAAATGGCTTCTTGTTTGTTTGACAACAATTGATCATTTGTCGTAACAAATGCAGCCAAATTGTTAGTATTAGATTGTTGTTCACGTTGCAGGTCACATTATTAACTAAGTCATTTGCTGGGCGCTTATGAAGACATTCCCAAGCTTCTTATCATTAGTTCATTCGAGCTTACTATGCAAATATCTTCGATCATAACCAATACTTCATTATAATTTTATGGTGTAAATTGAAGAATTGCGTCGTGATTTGTTTTTAGAATTCGGTGCAGCATATCTTCACTCAGTGAATCTTTATATATTTCCCACAATTCAGTTGAGTTTATTGTAAAATATGTTGTCAACAATACAATTTAATGTTAAGAAGAACTAGGTACTGCATCGGCAAGTGTTGTATCGCAATGATTGTCTCCTTCAAGCAATTGCAGTTCTCGGCATGCGTATGATATAGGTTCACAATTCTAAATAAAAGCACTCAAACTGTTCTGGATGACCAGTGTGTAATCGGCCTAATGTATTGTGACTTCGTTTGCTCGGTCGATCGGGATTACTCGGGCGCTAATAGTTCGGTCGGTAGCAAAACGTCAGAACTTGACTCTGGGTAGCTTCAGTGGAGTGAGGGGTCCAAATGGCAATAGTTCGTTTGAGTTCAAATTAATTATTTATTCCTTTTGAGTCCCCATTATAAATGTAGAATAATTTGTATTAGTGAAATTCTTGTCAAAACTTCTAAATCTAATTTGCGTGTGGGCCAGGAGAGACTTCCGTTGGACACGTACAACTAGTGGTTTACGTTGCTCACGTACTACCACTAGCCCTCCGTTGTTCACGTACTGGTGACAGGATAGCTTTCCGTTATACACGTACTGACTATTGGATTCCGTTTGTACACGTACTACCAGTAGCTTTCCGTTTTTTCACGTACTGACTTTTGGGATGGCTTTCCGTTGGACACGTACTGATTATTGGTTTCCGTCTGTTACACGTACTACCGATAACCCTCCGTTTTTAACGTACTCGCTTTATAGGCAGGGATGGACGTGGAGTAGGATTTTCTACGTCTCCCGGACAGGCCAGTTCAACTTGCTGCAAATTTTTGGTAGGAAATTCGGGTAGGCGGTTCAAGGTGTCTAGTGAATCTATACTGCCCTACTTATAACATCAACTCAAAAAGCTATTGTGAATTACATGAAGGAAAATTTTCTACATAAAACTTCACTCATACATTTCTAAACATCTATCTGGTTCGTTACAGTATGTGCGGCAAATATTCCTTCATAAGCAGTAAAAGCAACACCTCGTTTGCGTGGCTTCCATTTTTTTTTGGTTTATTCCATGCAAAATATGTTGGAACTTCAGAACAAAGTGCTCGGGTTGCGAATTGACCGTAAATATTTTTTGTTTAGGGCGTCACCTATCGGAACCTAGCATAGATATGACAAAAAAATATATTATGGGAATATAAACTCAATCGGTCAAGTCGTTCAGAATTTACACGATTACTAACAGATGCATCAAAGATTATATATGCGTATTCATACTAGGGGGAGCCTGTCGGCGTTGCCCGCTGATAATAGACACCCAGATGGGTGGGGTGGGAATGGGGTGGTTAGAGATGCATAATATCTAAGCTACTATTTGACTCGATCACGCGATTCCGTAATCTAGGGTTTCACTGTGTGTGTGTATGTGTGTGTGTGTTATGCTTGGTATTTGTTGCTTCATTTGTAAACAACCACACAGCTGTGCCAGTGAAGTAATTAGGCACACAGTTGTGCCGTGAAGTAATTAGGCAGTCAGTAGTAAACAGTACGCAATAGCCCATCATTTTGCTATACGAAGCAATATGCTCTGCGATTGCCTACTGTTAGTCCAAACAATGCACCAGCCAGTTCCGCTTCCACAGACAGTGTGTATGTGGGAGGGGGGGGGCGTGTGTGAGTATGTGAGTGCGTGCGCGTCGACGCGTTCTCAGGCAGCTATCAAGTATATAGCAAAAAACAAAAGTTTTGTATGTCAACACCAAGAAGGGGTAACCCGATTTAGTCTATTTTTGAAATTTTATTTACCATTGCTATGAAAACATCACGTATCAATTGTTTTGTATGAGAACCCTACGAAGAAGTTGCCCGATTGTTCCCATTTTTGAACTTAATTTACACCTTTTTTTTAAAAAAAAGGGACGTGCTCAAAATATTAGCTCTCTACGCCAACGCGTGAGGCAGTGTCCAAATATATAGTGAAAACCTAAAATTTTGTATGGCAACATCAAAAAAGTATCACCCGATTTGGTCCATTTTTGTACTTGTATTTGCAATTTGGATGAAAACGCCGTGGACAAAATTTCCGCTTTCCAGGTTGATGCGTTCTCAGGCGGTTTTTTATATCTCGTCAACAGCACCATCTCTCGTTTCCAACACTATCCCATACCTGTAAAGTACTTAAGTACTAGTAACAGTACCAGTACCTGGACTTGTACATGAATTTTTTTTAAGTACCAATACTGGGACGTGTACATGTACTTAAAATATTTCAAGTCAAGGTACTGGTACTTGTACTTGGAATTTTACAGGTCTGAACTATCCTATCTTTCAAGCTGGAAGCATACAAACACATTCACAGAATTTCATTGAAATCTGTAGGGGCGTGGGGGGGGGGGGGCTTTGAAGATTTGCATTGTAGCAACATGCATGGCCTTTCTCATCTTTCTCTACTTATATTAAGTTTTGCACTAGCTGAACTTCTGTCAAATTACTCCATCTCTAATCTACAAGAATTTACTTCTAATTAGAAAAAGTGAAAGGAAATTTTTTAAAAAATAACACAAATGCGTAAGCCTTTTATTTGATTTGGTTAAGGAACATGGTGAAATTTTTGGCGCTAGCAACTAACAGAAAAACAATTCTTAAACAAATTTAAAAAGTGAGGCTAGCAATTGTGCAAGTTTATTGTGTTAATAAATTGTAACTTTCTTAATTAATTGAACAAAGCTTTTTTCTTGAAAAGCATTCGTTATTAGTATAAATACAGAAAATGTTACACAAATCTTCGTAGTCGTAAAATGAAGTCGTTTGTGATATTTTCAATAGTTTTGGCAGTGTCGTTCGCCTTCCCAACAGACGGTGACGACTCTCAACATGTCGATTTATTACCCCACAGAAGTGTTAAATTTCGTATTGTGGGTGGTGAAATCGCCAAGTCCCCAAGTCCAAACAGTTTCCGTACCACGTGAGACTTGAACTTTACAAATTAGCAGAAGGAAAGTTGAAACGAGCTTTATGTGGAGGCGCTTTAATCTCAAACAAAGCAATTCTGACCGCAGCACACTGTTTAGATGGGTAGGTGGATATTAAAATCTTAGTAAAGTTTTTTTAATTTCATAATTATTATCGCTTTTCATTTAAATTTCCAGAGTAGTATCCGCAGCTATTAATTTGGGGACTTCAACATTGAGCTCAAAAGAGCCGACTGGTAACATTTTGACTGTTTTAAAACGGAATTTTAGAATGCACGAGGAATTCAATTTAACTTCCATGGAAAATGACATTGCCCTAATTTCACTTACAGTGCCCGTCAAATTCAATGGTAAATTATATAACCTAACTTTAACCGTTTCAAATGGCTACTATTTCTTTTTTTGTTTTTGCATTTAGATGGTATCCAAATCGTAAGTCTACCTACTACTACATTGAAGAATTTGGATAATACCATGGGAGTAATATCTGGATACGGAAAAACTGGAACCAATGCTACAGTTTCAAATGAACTTCGTTTTGCTTTCCGTAAAATACTACCGACTGAGGACTGCCAAAAATTTTACGGAGCTTATTTCAAACCTGAACTGCATGTTTGTGTCGATGGCTCTAACAATGTTGGAAATTGTTCTGGGGATTCTGGTGGTCCGCTCGTCATAAGTCAAGAAGATGGAACAAAAACCGTTGTGGGACTTACATCATTTGCAGGTGTCAAGTGTGACGAGGGATACCCCACTATATCTACTCGAGTCTCAAAATATTTGAGTTGGATTCAAAAGCATGCGGGAATTCCTATTCGTGATTAATTACGATAAATTTTGTTTGAATAGTCAGAGTAAAATAATTCCGCAGTATTTTTGTATTAAGATCGTTTTATTATGAAAAGGAAAATCTGATCGCTTCTCAACAAACTTCGCCGCTTTTGTTGAAGTACTTAGCTATGTAATCTTGTATTCCGTGTTGATGAGCACTTTACTCTCTTACCACGCGTATCAAGTGCTATTATGAAACAGCATTATTAAAACAAATTTTGAATTTAACAAATCTCTTACTGTGACAGATTTAGGTTGAAATATATTTAAAAAGCAGTTTACTTTCCTGGGACCCTATTCTTGAATAAAGAAGTCAGATTCCGTTTACGTTAAGCTGTCAAGACCATTCGAAATGAATGTACTTACATATGTTATTTTCGTATGCAAATCATTCGTCAAGAATAGGCCTCCTGCTCGCTAACGATGTACCACTGGCAGCTGAGGTCTGTTTAACAAAACTTGCATTTTTCATAACTCATCACCAGTCCTGCTTCACATAACCGTTTTAAGAATTCTTTTACAATATGGCAATGCTCTTCAAATGTTTGAGTAACTATTATGACGTCATTGACGGCATTCGCTCTCCATCATGGTACAAAAGTTGCGATTATATCATTTTTGTTGCTTTTTTTTTATGTTGTACAATTTAAGTTATATGAATTTTTCACCTTTCGTTGATCGTTGTTGAGATATCGGATGAGAAAGTCAAAAATTATGAAACTGAAACTTGCTGTATCGCGCGATATAAAGGAAAAAAGTAAGAGACTGTAGATTATAATATTAAAGTACAATATAAAATAAATACAACAGGAAGAGTATGAATCACACGCATGAAATTTATTTGCAATTACTCCTACATGTTTTTGGGTTGAAGAAGATGAATATGAACGGAGGATCGCTTTTACTTTCCAACTATTTGGAAGTTCTCCACAACATTATTTTCCTTATTGCTATTAGTAGCTGCGATACTACATCTTCTTTTTTCAATATTGGTAAATCAAAATTTATCAAAACCCTCGAAAAGCATCCGCAGCTACAGTCATCGATGTGTAAGAAATGGCTCGTTTCCATCGATATTAATTTTTATTTTAGACAAAAATAATATTCAAAGGATCTTGAAAAGGTCAATTCGCAGAAAAGGTGTCTTAAAAATTCAGCATGGCATTTTATGACGGTAATATCGGCCGGCACCAAAGCAGTTTCATTGTCTGCCTGGTGTAATTGAAAATTAAAATATCCAGCTCCAGATCTTTTCAAGCTCTTTGAGGTATCGTAAATACCTGCATGAGTAGTTATAGATTTGTGCATGTATGGTACATGGGAAAATAAGGAGGTAGGATACTTTCTGGTTCCGCACAGATCATTCATTCAAAAAGGTGCTGTGATCAGTAACGGAAGAGGTTTATTTTAAAATTATTAGAAAGATAAAGTGTAGCCAAGAATATTTTCAAAGTTTCATTTTAAGAAAGACTTAATTGTTGGAAATAAAAGGGAGAAGAAAGGGGAAAAGGGTGAGTTATTTACTCATTGAGTGAAATTTGGTAGTGCTAATGATTTGTGTAGTGTAGTGTATTATTAATTAAAAATGAATTAAGTTGTGGCGAGGATGTATTTATGTAGTTTTAGTATAGAAGTGTTGCGTTTTGTGGGTCAAGGCAGTAGGGATTGGCTCTCCTCCCGACTGTCTTTAAGGATGGTTCTCCTCCTTGTACCATGATCATGGTCATATAAACCGCGGATGGCTCTCCTCTCCGTGTTTATAGAGACGGTGCTCCTCTCCACCTTTGCGACGATTTCATGGTTTTAGTTTTGTTATTGTCTTGGGGCTCTCCCTTGACAGTGCGACTCGTGAAACGAGCGCTCACCTAGTTAATTATATAGTAGATAATACATAGTAGAACTGGCAACTTGTGTAGAAAAGTAATAAAATGATAGGCACTCACCTATTGTTTTGATATTTTCAGGTACGGTAGTCCACCACACTTGTATATATCTCCGGGACCCTTGGCCTGATAAATCTTTATAATAATTGTAGTGTGAACGAGAAGAGAAAAAAAATAAGGTGTAACTGTAAATCTTCTTAATATTTTGTTTGTCCCAATACTTTTTTTTTCTCGGAAATAAATTATTATTTCGTTATCGTTTTTGTTTAATTTTTTTTTTTACATTTTTACTTATATGTTACATATGGAATTATACAAACAAGAAAAAGTCGATCCGGAGGTTCTGACTTCCATAGGAGAGCAATTCCTTATCGCCATATATGGCGGCAATAAGCAGGATTACCATTCAACCACTTCGCAGAAATCAGTGACTAAAAATAAGTTGAACCATCTCTCGCTACTCCTTCCAATTAAAAACACAGTACGCCAGCATATATTTTGTATGTATCATCAGGTGCAAAGGTGGCTCTAGTTTTACAAGGATCCTCAGGAATGGGGTTGGCGACGAACAAACAAATTATGGACTTGAACCAGTTACCAGCGCCACCTAAGCTTTTAAAGCGCATATCGTGCGAGTGCAAGGGAAAGTGTAAAGTTGCCTGTTGGTGCAGAAAAGCAGGGATTGCTTGTTCCATTTTTGTCTCAATTCTAGTGGGCTAACGAACATGCAACAACGTCGCCAAAGTCGACATCCTGCTCAACAAGAATGATGAGGATGATTCGACCATTGAAGAATCATCTAATTTGGTTGAAGAATCTCCACAATTCGACCAGAATTTCGAGCTGGAAGACCGTGACAAGGACCATGGAAAGGAAGAAAAATGTAAATATTAAAAACGGACCCCTATTTATTTTCATTTTTTCAACTGCTATAACACAAAAACATGTATGAGTATTTGCTAATAAATTTCATGCGTGTGATTCATAATTTTTTTTTATTTGTATTGTACTTCTTTTAATAATTTCCTCTACAGTCTATTAATTTGTTACTTTCATGCCCCTCACATTGTGGCGCGCTAAAAGTCGTAAGAAAAAAGAAAAAAAAATCTCTACTATTTTGACAGTGGTCATTTTTTCGATATGTATTACGAGAAAGAAGAAAACAGCAAAAAACAAAAATCAGTTTCTTAATTTTGGACTTTCTTATCCGATATCTCAACAATGATCCGTTAGGCGAAAAATTCATATGACCGTAAAAAAAGCAACAATAAATTATATAATCGCAATTTTCGTATCATGACGTAGAGCCGAGTTATCACAAAAAAACAAAACTATCCCCTTTTCAAGATGGCGGAGAAAACTCAGGAAATCTTGGTCAACTATTTCAAGTTAACATAAGCTCTACAAAATATCTAAAAAAAAGGCTGATTTCGGTTCACTTGCATTTATATGCCATTTTTCCCGCCATAATGACTTCGTGATGAGTAGCTATTTGTATCTTTATCACATATTTGTTGCAGGAAGAATTGTCATATTTGAGGTTGCCCTATGTGCGAAATTGTAATGGTTGGATTTAATTCCGATCTCGTTTAAAGATCCAAAAACCAGCGAAATGTTTAATATCATGGTTGCAGTAGATTACATAGTCCACAATTTGGGAGAATCATCTGTTCATAATACGGCATGTTGCAAGCCGGGACAATGTTGGCTTCATAAAACAGGATAACGAACAAAAATTTCAAAAATGTCTAAAATACTTCCAGCATTATTGGTTTATACAAAAACAGGTAAATCCAAATTTTATTATTAAAATATCACAAGCCTGCAAGTATTATAGGTATAAAGGATGATAAGAATCTTCTAATATTTAAATATTTATCTTAATTTGTTATATTAAAATATTAGTAAAATGAAAAGCAAAATAATAAAGAGAGTTTTTTTAATCCTTCTGTCTATGAAGGTGTTAAAATCCTTACGTCCACGGAAAAGGTCTGCCTGGACCTTTATACATTTTATATGAAAATAAATCCATATTGCCGAAAAAAATTATTATAAACATTTTTTTTCTTATCTTTTAGAAAGAAAATTTTTTCTTAATCAAATTTAATAATGTTTACATGATTTTACTGCTATTGATGACTTGCTTCTTTTCCGTTGATGCATTTGTGGCTTTGTGGTTTAACACATGATATGCAAGAAAATCTCGTTTTCTCTGTATTTTGTCATTAGTTCGACAAATAAAAAAAAGATTTTTTTACAGCATATGTAGACGACAATGCTGATGGCCAATGGCTCGTGCTCACTTTCGAAGACTGTGCTGAAGACCTTTCCCGAAGAAAATTTCGACTCCACTGCTTACATTAAATTTAGACGCAATTTTTAATCATTCATTAGTTGTTCGATCTATGGAGTCACCAGCTGGTTAACTGAAGAATGTAAAAATGTTCGTCTAAAATTTGAAAAGGTCTACTCAGACCATCTCATTGACAGAAGGGTTAAACAAGTACACGACAAATTTATAGTTTTTACAAAAAATTAAAGAGAAATGAACGACAAATTCCAATATGTAAAATTTTCCAATCCGATAACGTTTGGCAGAGGTCCAGTCAACTTAGCACCACATCCAGTTTCGTTGAGAAAAAAGGACACGACAAAGTTATGGTTTTCACGACAAAATAACTAAAAAATAACGACAAATTATGAGATAGCTCCGAACTAAAGCAGGTACTAGCTTTACGCACGTTCAAATTGGCGTATTGGACATGGAACAGAAACATTATCATGGATCTTTTATATTTATATGAAAATTGTCCAATGTACATTTTTGACTTTTTTTAACTTTACTAAATTCCTGGGATATCGAAACGGACATCGAAGTCCACCATCGATTTTGTCATCGCCAACGACCATCCATGTAACGATAATATTTATTGTTTCTGAAATTAATTAGTTGGCGCTGTAACCAAACTGTCAAGTCGTAAAAACTTTAGCTCCGCGCATCTTTTTAATAAAATACTATTATTTCCAAAGTTTTGGTGTCGCGACTTCAGCAAAATAGATCAAAATCTCATGAGAGCATTTGTCTAATGAACATCCATTGGAGTTTCGTCTTTCGTATATAATCTGAGCATTCTGGGGAAATTTACATTTTCTGCAGTAGCTGACGCAGCTTCAGCGTCCTGTAGCCATCTTGCGTTTTGGATATTTCATCAAAAATTATATATTTAAATTAAATAAATGTGGACAATTTTCTGTTCGCTTGCAGAGGCACATTAGGAGTCTCATCAGTGTACATTAACTCATTCACTGCTTTCCGCGGACTGGCTCCTTGAAGAATATTGGACTAGGGCTCCTTGGATTATTTAGAGCGGGCTCAACAAGTAATTAGGTGACAAGCGAATTATATTGACCGAGTATATGATACTCCTAGCTCTGGGCAAAGCTGGGTGGCAGTGTATCTGTCTCGTTGCAACGTAATTGGCAGGATACTGTTATCAGAAAACATCTAAATCGCACGAGTTATTTGTTTGACTGGACAATCTAACGCAGCCGGCAAGAGGATTCGGTTTGACCAGCGAAGATTTTCAATTGCTAAAGATACGGATACTCCCAGGTCGTGCATAGACTGGGCGGCAGGGTATGTGTTCCGGAAATTACACCATCATGGGAGTTATATTCACAGCTCCACTCAACTACAAGTTACGTCACCAAATCAAGTTTAGTATAACCATAATCATAAATACTTTTATGCATTTAGCTGAGGAAGATTAGATTACTTACCTTATATTAGTCCATAGTTGATAATTGGAATAGAAAATTGGCACTTAATTTAAATTAAACAAGACTAATCTGGTAATTGATAATTGATATTGAAAATTGACACTTAATTTAGATTCAATGAAGATTAATCTGATTGTTGCTCGGACTCAACAATTGTTAGATGTAGATAATAGTATTAATATTGTCATACTGAAGTAATGTATGATAGACAGTGCTAACTAATTGGTCAATTATAGCTCACAGTTTTATATATTTTTATTTTTCTTAAATTTAACCTGAATAGATCTAAAGATACAGACATTAACGAGACAGGGCTAACTGGCCAATGATAGCTCGTAGTTTTATATATTTTTAATTTCTATAATTTTACCTTAGTAGATCTAGCTGACGAAGATTAGATTACCCATAATTGATAATTGAAATTGAAAATTGACACCTAATTCAAATTAAATAAGACCAATCAGATTGTTGCTTGGACTCAACAATTGTTAGATGTTGATAATAGTAATAACATTCTCATATTGAAGTAGTGTGTGATTAACGAGACAGTGCTAACTGGTCAATTGTAGCTCATAGTTTTATATATTTTTATTTTTCCTAAACTTAACCTTAGTGGATCTAAAGATACAGACATCCCATAGGGATTTATTGTAATAGTGGTAAGGTTTACGGGCTGATTGTTATTGTTCACGCCGCACAGCTTATTCTCAACTTACTAGTTGGCATGAATCGTCTCTGTCCTATTTGAGGCTGAAAATTGACAATTGATCTGAACACAACAAATCTGATTGTTGCTTGGACTCAACGATTCAACTATTGCTAGCTGTTGGATAATAGTAGTGATATTCTTGTATTAAAATAGTGTGTGACTAACTAGACAATGCTAACTGATCAATTTTAGCTCACAGTTTTATATATTTTATATATTTTTATCTTTATGAAGTTTAACCTTAGTGGTTCTAAAGATACAGACCAGCTATACGGGTTTACTGTAATAGCGGCAAAACTTATTTGATTATACCTCACTTGGATATCTAGTTACTCTCTGTCACTAATAGAACATAACCTAGAATTAACTGGGGTTTGATATGCCAGGTATCCAAGCTCGACTAGCCGGTACACTGAATGCTTCGATTTCCTCAACGAAGAAAAAACAATCTAACAAAGCGACTCGAGGTAAAAACGGCTCAGCAAAAAAATTGAGGAAAAAGTCGGGAAAATAATTAAACCTGCATCTGTGGATAGTCCAAGTGTGATTGAGGATAATCGTAAAAAGAGCACTCACAATCGAACACTAACTCGCTCTGACAATCCGGAATCAATCCCTTGTGCCGCCTGCAAATTGATTGGGATCCTCCTAAAAACTTTCCGAGAGAAAAGGTGGTCTTGTGGATATCGTGCCTGTGCTGTTTGGATTGGTATCACGTGCTGTGCGGTGGTATTTCATACGCCACTTACTATCCCTGTTACGGACGCCATAAGGAGCTTAACTGGGTTTGCATCAAGTGCATACGGCGTGCTAAGTCACTGGTAGCGTCGGCTCCTCACTGTAACGTCCAACCGCCTGTGCACTCTGCTGCGACATTGAGCGCACCACAAACAGCTCCAATCCATGACCCATCTTCTAGGAACAATCCGGTGTCCTCAAATCAGCCTTCAAACAACCCATCATTGAAAAATGAACTGTTCAATACAAGCGAAAGCGTTAGTTCACTTGTTCCAGAGTCACCTACTAGCCAGCTGTCAGCTGTTTATGGCTCGTTCGATCTGACAACTCAAAACATAAAGTCTAAATTAAGTGAGCGGGTTTGTAACTCCAGAGCTACTTCGTCATCCAATCTGCTACCAGGCACTTTTGGAAGATTGGTCTCCCGATTAACACCGGCTCGATTATATATGATCCCAGTTGTGAGTACACTCCCAATGAACAATCACTAACTGGGGTAGGTAATGTTAAACTGAACACCGACTACCTGCCTAGCAGGAACATAAGTATCAACAAAACTAACGTCTGCCTCCCGCTAGACAACGAAAATACTCATGAAGTGAGCTACTCTCGGACACCTTCTCTCAGTCCTACTACGGCTAATTCAGCCGCTTCACACACCCCCCATAGAAGTGGACAGGTGAACAGGTTCCACTACAAACTGAATTGACGGATCAAACACCAGGAGAGGGGACTGTCAGTAGTATTAGGGCACTGCTCCAAAAGCTGATTGAAATAACAGCAACCTCCCCCACTGTTGGTGGGCCCTCTGTTGATCTTGACGTACTCTCGCGCCTATATGTGAAAAATAGATCGCTTGTAATTAACAATCTGCCTAGTGCACTAACTGGCAGTGGAATCAGGGACGTGCTGCTTCCGGCGCTGTGTAGAGGTATATATCTGGAGAGCTCTTTCTGTAGCAATGTTGAGCTCATTGCACCGTTCCAACCGAAGCTAGGTACACCTTCCCCTATCCTTCCTAAGGTGTGCCTAAGATTCTATAGGGAGGAGGATTGTTCTACTTTCTTCCGAGCCTATCTGGCGAAACTTAAAACAAAAGCGCTCACACTGAATGTGATCTATCATCAAGGAGCAAACACTAGAATATACATCAACGAAGATCTGTTGGCGCAGGACCTATACCTCTTGCACACGGCTATTCGCCTCAGGAAATCGAACCTAGTGGAAAGGGTATACACGAGAAACCGGAGAACATACATTCTGCATAGGTCGGCTGAGTGTGCACCTAATCGAGTTTTAGCTCGATTTACTATTGAACTTGCGCAACGTCTCTCAAACTCCTCTGCTTTACATGAGAAATCTACCCCCCCTCGCCACCTGCAGTGTTTAATATAATTGATATCCCGCATCATAGTCTATTAACTCAGGCTGATCTGTCCAATGTCCTACAGCCGAATAATTTTAACATACTTTCATTTAACGCAAGATCCACTTCCAAAAACATAACAAACATCAGGCATCTAGCCGAGCTTGGTGATGTCGGGGCTCTGCTGGTATGTGAGACGTGGGCTAAAAGGCACCACACTTCCAGAATGCTTGACATTCCTGCATATAGACTGCATAGGCTGGACAGACTCGCCAAAAAAGGTGGGGGTGTCGCTGTCTATGTGGTCGACACGATGAGGTCAAGGGTCTGTTTTCGTTTCATCGACAACAGCTGGGAGATCTTGGCTGTTCAGGTGGAGGGCTGTGATGATGATGTGGAGCCTGTGACTTTACTGGTCATATACAGATGCGCAACAACATATACGGACAATGATATGTCGGTCTAGTCCAATGCTCTCGAGCAAATTACGAGTCGCACGTCAGGTGTCCTGATTGGCGGTGATTTTAAAGTTGATGTTGGAAGCTTGTCTACTTTGTCTCGCTCACTGAAAGACCAATTGAGCGAAAGAGGACTTGTAATCATCAACAATCTACCCACGCGTCATGGGCTCGGCTCTGCAACAACCCTTGACCTGCTAACCTGGTTCTCGCATTTTCAGCCGGTTTTCTCTGGTCAGTGCCCCGGCATCTCTGATCATGAGTTGCTCTTTGCCTCGTTCAAACTTTCGTTGTCTTCCTTCTAACCTATGGAGAACCTTGAGAAATTTTTCAGCAATACAAATAGACGCTCTTCAAGCGAACCTTTCTAGGACTGACTGGTCACCCATTTTTAACCATTCCCACCCCGGCTTAGCTGCACAAAATTTTTTAGAATCGTTGTGCTCCATATTCATGAGGCAAGTGCCCCTGAAAACCATCAAAGTTTGCACAGTTAAAAGAATTATTTTTAAGCACCCTGGGATCTTGCTCAAATGTCAACTTCGCGATCTTGCCTATAGGCAGTGGAAAAATGACAAAACAACGCTAAATCTGGTGGAATTTCGTCGCTTGCGTAGTCAGGCTGACTACTTAGTCAGAACAAAGGTGAGAGAAGACACATTGAAAGGCGTTAGAGAGGGCAGTGTCATAAATTGGAATAAGGTCAACGATCTTGGCTTGGGTTCGAAAGCTAGAGCTCAATCGACTATTGACCCTGAAGAACATGCCGACTTGCTTTGTCCCAGCACCTTACTGCTGCCAAACGTTACAAGCGACATATTAGATAATGTTCGACATATTCTCAGTAATCGACGGTCTACTGTTGCTGATGATGCCTTCAGCTTCCCAAATGTGTCTGAGGTTGAGGTTGTGAACGCCTTCCGCAGACTTAAATCAAATGCTACTGGATACAATGACGTGCCTCTCAAGTTTTACAAAATAGTTCTTCTCTTCATCCTACCTATCATCACGCATCTGCTTAACAGATTAATTTCATCCTCACACTTTCCTGATCACTGGAAGATGGGTCTAATCACTCCCATTCCCAAAGTAAACTCCCCGTCCCATATTTCTGAATGAAGACCAATCTCCATATTGCAGATCTCCAAGGTCCTGGAGATTATCATTGCTGATCAGATCACAGAACATGTAGGCTCTCACAATCTACTCTCAAAGTTCCAATCAGGCTTCAGGAGGCTTCACTCAACGGGTACAGCTTTTTCTCGAGGTAACGGCGGGCATTCGTGACCTGTGTGACAGGGACAAAGGCGTAATTCATGTGTTACTAGACTTCAGCAAAGCCTTGGACTCGGTCGCACACTTTATGCCGCTTACTAGGCTACGTTCCTGTTTTGGGTTCTCCGCCACTGCATGTAGACTGATTGACCACTACCTAAGTAACCGATATTTTATGGTAAATAGCAATGGCACATACTCGTCCATGAGGCCTGTGGTGGAAGGAGTCCTTCAGAGGGCTGTTTTGGCGCCGCTCCTGTTCACACCCTTCATGGATGACATCACCACCGTGCTGAGCGATGTACACTTCCACATCTACGCAGACAATCTTCAAATTTACTGTGGTGCTCCTAGAGACAACCTCAGTGGGGCAGCAATGGTCATTAATAGGACTCTGGCAGGGATAGCTGAATGGTCAGCTAATAACAGGCTATCTCTTAATCCCACTAATTCATGTGTAGTGATCTTGAGAGAAACTTAATAGGACCTTCTGATATTAACCCTATATCGTATACCACTACTTAGTATTCTCATAATCAAACACAAAATATCCAGGAGTCCTACTCCCAAGCTTATAACATAAACGTCATATAAGGATGGCCTCTTCGAAAGTTAAACCCAAAGGAAGCCGAAAACAAATTTTTCTGTTAGTGAGCCCAAAGGCAGTGCTAAAATCAAGAAGAGAACACACATCTGAATTACATAGAGTCAGATGATGACGATTTAGGGGACGATGATGATGCGGAGTGCATATTTTGCACTGGCTGTTTTTTAGATGACCGGCATGGCGAAAAGTGGTCTACACTAGGGATGGCCGATACCGATACGATATTCGATATATAGATACAGTTAATTCGTATCGATATTTTAATACTTTAAATATCATTGGATCGATATTTCAATATTATGCATTATGATACTTTGAGTATATTTTATTAATAATATTTTTTCTATTAACCGAGGGAAAGCTTTGGCAATCGGATGTATTTTGAGAGCGACTTTCTTGTATGAAAAAGTGGATTTTTTCCTCTCGTCATTGTGCGAAACTGGTGCGTCGTGGAAAATTACTACCTATGAGAAAAATATTCACAACAGAACACTAATGTCCCTGAAAGAAAGAACGGGAGAAATATATAGGAAATATGGTAACTGGGGTGTATGTTACCCAAGTGCGATACTGATAGTACTCGGCGAGACCATTTCTTCCGCTCGTGATTGTGTGAAATTGGTGCGTCGTGGAAAATGACTTCCTATAAGAGAAATGTTCAATACAGATCACTAATGACCCTGAAAGAAAGAACTGAAAAAATATATGCGAAATACAGTAGGTGGGGTGTATGTGACCTAAGTTAATGAAAGTTGGGTTTTCGGCCGACAAAAACGTCCCGAAAAAGTTTTCTGAATCAGCAAAAGAGTACACCACTGGATAGTACTCGGCGAGACCTTCAATTTGATATGCAACAACATAGTACCTACTATATTTATACGTATACGAGTAATAACAAATATCATATCGACGATACTAAGGATATCGAAATTTTAAGAGCCGATATATTGGTGTATCGATATTTTGAAGAAACAAAAATTGAAAATATCGGTGTATCGAAATTTTCCCAACTATTGGCCATCCCTAGTCTAGATGCAATTATTGCTATCTTGAAGATTATGGTGAAATAAGAGATCAACCAGTTTTTCCTTGTTAAATTGTAGAAAACTTATTCGACTATTTCAGAAAAAAGCACACCACCCGATGTACTCGGCGTTACCTTTAATTTTATATGCAACATACTGTATTGGAAAAACCGCCATCCCAGGAGTGTCTTACCCCTCCCCCAAAATAATTCAGAGAACAAAAAAATCTTGGTGAAGAAAAAAAGATCATAACTCTAAAACTACGCAAAATCTCATAACATACATGGGGTAAATATGTACGATATAGAATTGCACCAGTTTTTCCTTTTTAAATTGTAGAAAATGTAATTCTATTATTTCAGCTCCTAATATGAGACATATTTCATATTAGGAAACACTTGTGTTTCATACTAGGCGACCAAAAATTAAAACAGAAAAATCTGAAAGTAACAGTTTTTAAAAAATAGGGAAACAAATATAAGAAAAACAACCAAAATTGAACTAAATTCAATCAATTACATCTCCTATGTTCTTTCGTAAATATTATTGTTTTACAAAAAGTGTCTCACAATAGGCTTCCTCTACTCTTATTTAACTGCTAATAAAAGAACAGAAAAACTCCTGAAGTGATTAGTGTATATTTTATTGTGTTTTGCTAACGGAGAAGGGCATTGCGGTGAGAAGGGTGATCCTCTTCAACTTGCTCTACTTATATACAGCCTTGGACTAGGTGAACTTGTGTCAGCCCTTTTGGGTTTTCAGATTCATTTAATATCTAATCTACAAGAATTTCCTTGTAATTAGAAACTTTTTGAAAAAGTGAAAGGACAAATGTTATACAATAAAACAAATGTGTAAACATTTATTTTATTTTATTTGATTATGGAGCATGGTGAAATTTTTGGAGCTAGCAACTAACAAAAAACCAAGTCTTAAACAAATTTGAAAAGTGAAGCTAGCACTTGTGCAAGTATTATTGTGTACATTAATTTTTACTGTGCGTAACTTTATTAACTAATTGAACAAATATTTTTTTCTTGAAAAGCATTCATAATTAGTATAAATACTGAAAGTGTTACACAAATCTTCGTAGTCGTGAAATGAAGTCCTTTGTGATATTTTCAATAGTTTTGGCAGTGTCGTTCGCCTTCCCAACAGAGGGTGACGACTCTCAACATGTCGATTTATTATCCCACAAAAGTGTTAAATTTCGTATTGTGGGCGGTGAAATCGCCAAGTCCAAACAGTTTCCGTACCACACGAGGATCGAAATTACAAAAATTGTAGAAGGAAAATCGAAACTATCTTTGTGCGGAGGCGCTTTAATTTCAAACAAAGTAATTCTGACCGCAGCACACTGTTTAGATGGGTAGGTTGATAGAAAAATCGTGGGGTTTTTATTTTTTAATTTTATAATTTTATAATTAATATCCATTTTCATTTAAATTTACAGAGCAGTATCCGCAACTATTATATTGGGGGTTACAGCAGCGCACTTAAATGAGCCGACTCGTATAATTTTGTCTGCTGTCAAAAAGGATTTTACTTTGCACGAGAAATACAATTCAGTCTCTATGGAAAATGACATTGCTCTAATTTCACTTACAGTTCCGGTCAAATTCAACGGTAAATTACATACCCTAACTTTAACGGTTTCAAATGTTTATTATTTCTTTTTTTGTTTTTGCATATAGATGGTATCCAAATCATAAGTCTACCTACTACTAAATTGAAGAAATTGGATAATACCATGGGAATAATATCTGGATCCGGGAAAACTGGAACCAATGCTCCTGTTTCAAAAGAACTTCGTTTTGCTATCCGTAAAATACTACCGACTGAGGACTGCCTAAAATATTATCCATCCTATTTCAAACCTGAACTGCATGTTTGTGTCGATGGCTCTAATAAAATTGGAAATTGTCCTGGGGATTCTGGTGGTCCGCTCGTCATAAGTCAAGAAGATGGAACAAAAATCGTTGTGGGACTTACATCATTCGCAGGTGTTGAGTGTGATTTGGGATATCCCACTATATCTACTCGAGTCTCACAATATTTGAGTTGGATCGCAAAACACGCAGGAATCCCTGTTCGTAATTAAATCATAATTACCATAAATTTTATTTGAATAAACTGAGTAAAATATTTCCCAATTGTTTTTATTTTAAGATCGTCAAGACCAATACATAGCTATGACTATTATATGAAGTATATATATATATTTTTAAACTTTTAACCCATTAATTCCCACGAATGTGTGTGAATCACCAAGAATGTTTTTTTCCTATATAAATCAGTTGAAATAACTTCCACTATGAAAAAAGTGATGACAATTACTTTAAAATAGTTAAGGTATGGATTTTGAAAAAGTTGTTCCATATTTGTTCCATATGGCACCATTGCGTGGTAGTGGTAAAAGTTGTGATATAAAAGTGGAAAATTCAAGTCACAATTATCTTTATTATGATAGTTATAAAAACAATTTCTCTTTATTGGTAAGCATAATCCCAACTTACGTTTAGTACATTTAATCCGTGTATGAGATTTTACAACGTATTTTTGTGTGAAGTGGTTGTGGCCAATGTCCGATGCAATCATTCCGTGTAACTCCGATTAGAGATGCAACTAGTCTGAGCGAATACGATCTTGATAGAGATAGACTATTAGAAGGCCGAGTCCCTTTTGGCGTTTTAATTTTTCCTGTTAACATTAAGTCACGTGCTATATCACTTTTGAATTCCAGTAGAGAAGAGTGGTTTTTTTAGCTATTCGCATTCACCTATATATAGCATCCAAGCGTTAACTGTAACCATATGCTGAGGATGGAAAAACAGCCTCATATAAGCCTTTCGACTTTGTTTTATTCCGATATAATCCCACGAGTATGTCATGCAAATCCAGTTCAGCCATAGCTTCATTTTACTCCCTAACGACAGTAGGACCATGTATTGACACATATTTCTTTTCTTTTGTTGACCATCTTTCAACATTTTCAAGCGGTTCTTTACCTATGTAAGTTGAAACAAGATGTATAGGCATATTGTCATACCACATAACGTCTCAAATGTTAGTTCGATACTCTGATCTATGATCGATAGAACCACGGCCTTCAGATATCATTTCGGCGTCACTTCAAAAAGTACAACCTTGAAGACAGTTGGCTTATAGACGGTACCAATCCCATTGATTTTAACCTGCTGATTAGTTCGTTTGACATAAACCAATTGTCAGAACATATCTTGTAGTTAAAATTTTTCGGAAGATGTTCTAAAAGGCGGACTACGATATCACCACTAATACCAATCTCAGTTTTTGTGGATTTGTATCCTTGCCTAAATAAACTTCAAGATCACAGATAATCCCACTTTTTCCAGCTCGAGCGAACATTTTTATAGCCGCTTAATTGGCTTATTTTCCATTTATTGTTTAAGGATAGCTCTGCCCTTGAATGAGACAACCATTTCTTCAATGGCATTGTATTTTTCAGCTTTAGTTTTTAACATATTGTGCCGGAGTAAATCAATTTATGGTTTAATTTTGTACAGTTTACGAGCTTTCATCTGGCTAATATCGTTCAAATGTAGGAATCTCTTGATTAATTCGAATCTAGTTCAGCTAATTGTTGAGGAAACAGTGGGAATATTTGGTGATTCAGCCCAATATAATCTGTAGCTGGGAAGCTTTATAATGTCCATTAATAAATTTATTCCGATGAATGTCTCCATTTCCTCAAATGATGTGTCTATTGAACGGTCGGTGATTTACGTGGAATAAAGGTTTCTTTGGTATACCAAGTTCTCAATGATGGCATGCCTACGAAATTTCTTGAAATATCCAACTGGTGTAAGGCTTATTGGTTCATTAAGTTCTTGCAGAAAATCGATCGGAATATGATTCATATCTATCGTTTCCATTTGGGGCTCGTAATTTTTTTCCTTTTTGTAAAATAAACAAGTGGAATATCGTCCTCAGAATCAAACTCATCTGAACATTTCCCAGAAATACTGGCGGCAGACTGTACCTATTCTCGGAAAGAACGCAACCTTTACTTTGAAGACTAGGGTGGAAGTTTTGCTATATCAGTTTGTGGAATAACTTTTTTTATGTATACTGTGAAGTTACCATTACATCACAATGGTGCCATACGGCACCATTGGTTTGACTACAAATATTAACATATCAAATTACACGTCATATGAAATATTCAAGATTTTATAACAATTACCTGCGTTTCGAATGAAAAGTTTCACCACAAATCCAATATATTTATATTTCCCGTTTCTAAATACTTTATTTTCCAGTCGTTTTCACTCAATTACTGAGCACCGACTGAATTCTTCAACACAATTGAAGTAACATATCCAATGCATCAGTGGACAGTGTATTATGAAGCAAAGCAGGTAGAAAAACCATAAAATATTCATCTGCCACAAAAATAAAATTGTTTTCAGTTTTCCGATGCCATTTGGGATTCCTTTAACAGGATATGAAACCATTGGGAATTCAATGGGAGTGAGTTGGGCCCCCTAAAAAATGTTTAGGTGTCGTTCGGAGTATCGTTTAAAAGGGCTACTTTCAAGAGCCTTTTTAAGACTTTCGATTTCATTTATCATAGATTTTTGTGCAAAAAACTTGTCACGTAATTTGATTACAGTTCTCATGCTACTCTGACCTTCAGCTACCTGAGTGGTCCGTCTCTGGCAGTCTTCTAGCCTTTCTTCATTTTCAGGAATAAATTCTGTACTATCAGAAGGCTCCATAATAGAACATTTTGTTTTTTAAATGTATATTAATGATGTCCTTGGTTGTTTGTCATTGTCAATTACACCTTTCTGCAGATGATATTCCGTTGTTCCTGTCCAGAGCAGTTGAGTTGGCTGAAGATGCTGTAGCAGTCAACTCTTAAACTGTCATGAAAAATCATCTGACATAAAATTGGCAAAACTGTTTAACCTTCTAGAATGTTTTGTGACAGCGGTTTTTGTTATAACCAAAGCAAGCGTCTCATTCTTTATTCTTTTTTAATAAGACAAAAGAAACTTGATAAGTTGGAATCTCAAGCAGAATAGACGCGTCCTTAAAATCGTAAAAATAAAAATTGTTAAAAATTAAGAACAAAAAATAAATTGTCTTTTTTATATTAAAATTATACTTGTATTTTATTTAATATAAGTATACAAATTAAATTATAGCTGCAGTTCACCCTTAAAGGAAAAATCTAAAAGCTATAAATTGGTGACCCCGATCAAAGACAACATATTTATACAATATAATATTGCATCATTCAACACCACCATTGGAATACAAAATGAGTGACGACGAAGAACAGGTTAATCAAATTAATCCAGTAAATCCAATTGATCCAGGTGATGAAAATCAACTGGATATTGAAAATCAATTGGATGGTAAAGCCCAATTAAACGCAGCATCAAAAATTAAAGTTCAGCCATTTTATGAAGCTGATCCAGAATTGTGGTTTATGTTACTAGAAGCACAATTCACAACGCGACGTATTACAAGTGATGCAACAAAGTATAACACCATAGTTGGGTTATTAACCCAACACATTGCTGAGCGCATTAAAGATATAATTAAATCACCGTATGCTAATGGTAAATACCTTATAGTAAAAAATCAGTTAATTAAAGAATATGCTGACTCAGAAACATCTAAAATAAAAAAATTATTGTCACAGCTCGTACTCGGTGACAAAAAACCATCCCAGTTATTGCGCGAAATGCAAACACTTGCTGGTGCCAATGTCGATGATGAATGGTTACGCACATTGTGGTTACAACGTCTACCTCGTACAGCTAAAGCTATTTTGTCTGCCTCGTTCGATACACTAGTAAATTTATCAATAATGGCTGTCAAAATATGGGAGAATAATGATGATGTCTCAATCAGCGCAGTGTCAACGCCAGCAGCAGCACCAAAAGATTCACCTGAAATGGAAATGCTAAAAAAATTATTCGAAAAAGTAAAGTGTCGAAAAAATCGAAAAAAGGAATTATCGTGACATGACACCAGCACGTGGTCGTTCAAATACACGCTGGTCGCCACATCTGCGATCACCTTCACGACAGTCAGAAAAACTAGAAAAACGTCAATTCGAAAACTGCTGGTATCATCACATTTATAAAAATGCAGCAACACAATGTAGACCACCATGTAATTTTAATAGAAACAATCCTAAAAACTAGATAAACGAGTTTCAGTACAGGCGTCTGAGCTCAAAACTTTAACAAATCGCCTTTTTATTTATGATGAGATTAGTGGACGTAATTTTTTAATTGACACCGGCGCTGACGTATCAGCAGTACCACCAACCACCACATGGAATGTTGGCATTACCACTGATAACGCAGACAATACGCATCTGTACGCAGCAAATGGCACAAAAATTCAAACATTTGGAGAACAAATTTTAAAAGTTTCACTCGGACTTCGACGAGAATTTTCCTGGAAATTTATTAAAGCAAAAATTGATACACCAATTATTGGCGCAGATTTTTTGCATTTGCATTTTTGGCATCATGGTTGATTTTAAACAAAAAAAAAACTTATTGATACAACCACAGAGCTACATAGCATCGGCATAATCAAAAAATCATTAGCACCACAGGTAACTGTTATAGATAATAATCATAAATTTGCATTTCTTTTTCGTGAATTCCGAGAATTATTAGCTGACCAACCAACTATCAAAAATGGTATTACGACAAACGTCACACACCACATTACAACAGTTGGTCCACCAGTAACGTCAAGTTCAAGACGATTACCACCAGATAAATTAACAGCTGCCAAAATCGAAATCAACGAGTTAATAAGGTTAGGAATTTGCCGCCCGTCTAAATCAAATTGGTCAACGCCACTGCATATGGTATCAAAATCAAATGGTATGTGGAGACCATGTGGTGATTATCGTCGCCTCAACGCCATTACGGTCCCAGACAAATATCCCATACCTCACATTCAAGATTTTGTCAACAATTTGGAAGGCAAACAAATTTTTACCTGTATAGATTTAAAAAAAGCATTTCACCAAGTTCCAGTGGAGCCGTCAGATATACCAAAAACGGCAATAATAACACCGTTTGGGTCATATGAGTTCACACACATGACATTTGGTTTGAGAAACGCTGCGCAGACATTTCAACGTTTAATTGATGAAGTATTGCGTGGTTTAGATTTTGTCGTTGCCTATTTAGACGATATTTTTATTGCGTCACGAAACTATGAAGAACATATTAAACACATTCGCATAGTTTTTCAACGTTTACTAGATCATGGTTTGAGAATCAACGCAGAAAAATGCAAATTTGCGCGTGCTGAAATAGAATATCTTGGACATCTTGTAACAGCCAATGGAGTGAAGCCACTACCCAGCAAAGTTGAGGTGATCCAAAAATTTCTAAAACCAACTACAGTACAACAGCTTCGACGATTCATTGCGATGATAGATTTTTATCGCCGTTTTATTTCGAACGCTGTCAAAACGCAAGATCGACTACAATGGTTAATAAAGGGCAATAAAAAAAACGATAAAACTGTCATTGAATGGACAGATGACGCATCAGCAGCATTCACCGAATATAAAACAATGTTGGCAAATGCAACATTGCTCGTCCATCCATCAAAAACAGCATCAATCGCATTGGCGCAGTGTTACATCAAATTGAAAACGGCCAGTGTAAACCACTAGGTTTTTTCTCACGCAAGTTGAACAGCGCTCAACGCAAATATTCAACTTATGACAGAGAATTACTATCTATCTATGAAGGCATAGGATATTTCAAACACATGTTAGAAGGCAGAGATTTTGAAATTTTCACCGACCACAAGCCATTAATTTTCGCGTTCAATCAAAAGAGCGACAAAGCATCACCGCGCCAAGCACGTCAACTGGATTATATTAGTCAATTTCCAACAAAAATACGTCACGTAAACGGCAAAAACAATACCGTACCAGATTTACTTTCTCGAATTTATCAGATCAATACAACAGAAATTGATTACGCTAAACTTGCAGAAAGTCAAAAAAACGATGAACAACTACAACAAATTCTTCAGTCAACCGAAACTTCACTACAATTAAAATTGATGGAGTTACCAGGCACCAAAACAAAATTATTTTGTGACATTTCAGGTAAATATATTCGACCATACGTTACTAATGACATTTGCTTTTCCGTAGTAGAAAAAATTCATAATCTGAGTCATCCAGGTATTCGTTCAACTACAAAATTAGTCCAAGACCGTTTTGTTTGGATTAATATGAAAAACGATTGCAAAAATTTCGTAAAACAGTGTATAGCATGTCAACGAGCGAAAGTGTTCCGCCATACTAAAGCACCATTTTCACAGTACAATTTGGTCAGCAATAGATTCGAACACATAAACGTCGACATTGTTGGTCCATTACAATCATCAAACGGACAAAATTATCTACTTACAATAATTGATAGAAGTACTCGATGGCCAGAAGCCATACCAATGTCAAACATCACAGCAGAAACAGTTGCCAGATGTCTCTTGTCAGGCTGGATTTCTCGGTTCGGAGTTCCACTAAAAATATCAACAGATCAAGGCCGACAGTTTGAGTCCATTCTGTTTGAAAAATTAAGTGCTTTACTTGGTATACGTCATCTACGTACAACTGCGTACCATCCGCAAGCAAACGGATTAATCGAACGATGGCATCGATCATTGAAACAATCGTTAAAAGCACGTTTAACAGAAAATTGGACTGATGAAATACCACTGGTAATGCTTGGTCTTCGAACAGCTTTGAAAGAAGATATTAACGCAACACCCGCAGAACTTACGCTCGGCACGTCATTAACATTACCAGGTCAATTTTTCGAAAAATCCAAAATTGACGTCAACGATCCAGAATTTATTAAACAGTTCAAACAAATTATGAACGAAAATCGGCAAATGCAAACTAATAATCATACTGGCAATACTTTTTTTATACAAAAAGAGTTAAAAACATGTGAATTTGTTTTTATTAGAGTTGATAGTCAGCGTACACCATTACAATTGCCGTACGACGGACCATACAAAGACGGACCAATTGCCATCACTTCGATTCTTTCAAAGGTTTTTGAATCTATCATTAACTCAAAATTAATGAAGTATCTAGAAACTAATCATCTCATCAACGATCGCCAATATGGCTTCCGAGCTGGACGCTCATCTGGAGACTTGCTGACCTTTCTTACGGAACGTTGGAACCGTAGTCTTCACAATTTTGGTGAGTCTAAAATCGTTGCTCTAGATATTTCAAAAGCCTTTGATAGAGTCTGGCATCCAGCCCTTTTAGCCAAACTTAAAGCACTTGGTCTCTCCCCTCCTCTTCTATTATGGATTGAAAGTTTCCTATCTAGTCGCCAAATACGTGTTGTATTAGATGGCGTTACATCTGAACCGCATCCCATAAATGCCGGTGTGCCTCAAGGCTCTGTTATCTCTCCAACTCTCTTTTTAGTTTTCATTAATGATCTGCTTTCCCTTACTTTCAATCCCATCCATAGTTTCGCAGATGACAGTACTCTTGATTTCGCTTACTCCTTTGACACTCTTGCGGAATCCAGGGGGAATGCCGCATGTGTTAAACGAGATTGCATGACTAGATCATTGAATAACGATCTTAACAGTATCCTCGCTTGGGGCAAAGCGAATCGCGTCGAATTCAATGCATCTAAGACTCAAAGCTGTCTCATCTCATTAAAACAAGATCATAACTTAACCACACCCGTTTCTTTTGATGGAGCATTAATTTCTGATTCACCGTCACTAAGCATTCTTGGCATTAATATTTCCAGTAAGTTAAACTGGACAGATCACATCTTCTCTGTTGCCAAAGAAGCATCGAAATGTCTTGGATTTCTGAAAAGGTGTAAGAAATATTTCAGCCCGTCAAATCTAGCGCTCCTCTACAAGTCCTACATTAGACCTAGAATGGAATACAACTCCCATATATGGGCCGGGGCTGGTCGCACAGCCTTAGCTTCATTGGATATTGTCCAAAAGAGAGCCTTCAAGCTCATTGGCGATTTGGCAATAACTTGTCATATCGACTCACTCGAGCACCGCCGCAATGTTGGATGCCTTTCGCTCCTTTATCGCTATATGCATGGTCAATGTTCTGATGAAATATCTAGTCTAATCCCTTGTAGAATGATTCCTGCACGCAATACTCGCGCTGCAAACCGCGCACATCCTTTAACCCTTCAAATTACTTTCGGCCGTACAGTAAAATTCCGAGATGCTTTTTTATCCCGAACAGTGCGAATGTGGAACAGCTTACCATCTTCTGTTTTTCCTCCGGCATACAATCTGCGGAAGTTTAAGGGCGACACACATCGGCACCTCCGCCACTCTCCTCACATCCCCTAATCCTTTCCCTATCTCCTTCCTGCCATGCTGTGCTTTGCATCATAGGGTATCCCCTGAGCTTGGCTTAATAATATAAAAAAAAAAAAAAAATACAAAGTAGTAAAGCGAGGAGAGAAAGTTTTTAAAATCGATGTCAATGGTAAAGTTCAAAACATCACAATAGACCGTCTCAAAGCTGCATTCGTGGTTTCTGACAAAACATTGTCACCTTCGTCAGAAACACCCGTCAAAAAAGCAATACAAAATAAATCATCAGTAAACAACGAATCAGAACCAAAAGCGACTCGTACACGATCAGGCCGACTAGTTAAATTTCCATCACGTCTGGACATTTAATTAGCATATGTCCATGACTGGCGGGGGAGTAGTGTAGCAGTCAACTCTTAAACTGTCATGAAAAATCACCTGACATAAAATTGGCAAAACTGTTTAACCTTCTAGAATGTTTTGTGACAGCGGTTTTTGTTATAACCAAAGCAAGCGTCTCATTCTTTATTCTTTTTTAATAAGACAAAAGAAACTTGATAAGTTGGAATCTCAAGCAGAATAGACGCGTCCTTAAAATCGTAAAAATAAAAATTGTTAAAAATTAAGAACAAAAAATAAATTGTCTTTTTTATATTAAAATTATACTTGTATTTTATTTAATATAAGTATACAAATTAAATTATAGCTGCAGTTCACCCTTAGAGGAAAAATCTAAAAGCTATAATGCGATATGTTTCCTGAATCTGAATTTAGAGGCTTTAAATCAATGATTGTTGGATAATAGACTCCCGCTAAGTTCTCATAAATCAAAGTATATAGTAAATTTATAAAACGTTGCTCGACTTTATCTATTTCCCTCTGTAAAACTTAATGGTCTGATATATCCTTTCCGAATTTTGTTTGAAACTAACTTTGGAATATAACAATAGGACATATTCGTGAAGTGATCATGTTGACAGGTTATTAGGTAGGTTATGCTGTGGTCTTCGGGCACTATGGGCATCTAGTACACGTATACTACTGTCAAAACGTTTATTGCTTGGCCGTTTATAGCTTATTCCGGTTTTTACATAGTAAAATAAAATGTTGATACTAAACGATATATTAGTTACTGCTATACCGACAAACAAATATTCTACAGATATCTCAATGTTATCGGACGTATGTCTAAAACTCATTTGATGAATATTGATAAAGACACCTCGACCACATGCCTTGTGTGTTTACAGGATGAGAATTACATTTGCTTGGTATATGAACCATGAACCAAATATGGGAACGTTGGTTCAATATTGTTCTTATACCATTGCAAAGATATGGAGACTGATTGGTGTAGATCTAGATAAGCTTATGAATGAAAAACAGTGCTTTATGCAAAAGATATGTTTTAAGGGAACAGATAGGATTTAAATTTCTATATTGACTTATGTGATTAAAACGTCGAAGTCCATATAAGATATGCAATTATTAAATGCGATCTTAAATTTTCGCGAACAGATAGAATCTAGGGCAGTAAAGACTAAAGTTCTATAAGTAAAAAAACTACTAAAATTGCTTTGAGGATTTTAATTTTCACACTTACAGAAACCAAAGGTGACGAAGTCCTCCATACACTTTTCCCAACACACGCTTTTACTATTTAGAGCAACTCAACTCATCGGAGAGTTTGGTATTATAATAAGATTTATTACACGCTCTAAGTGCGGTACAATAGGAGAAAAGTTTAATGGATCCAAACTAGGGATGCACAAAATTTTAAAACATCAAATGAAATATTGAAACTCGATGTCATCGAAACATCCAACAAAAAACATAGATGTTTTGATACATTTGTAATGAAGTTACAAATAGGAGTTTAAATCTATAAATGCCCATTATTGCATACCCTATAATTAGCAAGTAGTGCATAATCCGATTACACGACTGATTTGTTGTGAAACTTAAATGCTCCAATGTGAACAAGTCCTCTTGACCTTCCATGTATGATGGTAACTCAGGTTGCCTGAGATGTCAATTATCGTGTGTAATTATCAGGACGGTAACACTTGTCCGGGGTTTGAACCCGAGACCTTCAGCTTACCACTGAGCCTAATGTATTTATAATTTGATTTAGAATCGTTAAAAATAAAAGTTCTCAAAATTCTTCTATTCTCCATCTTTGACCGATTCTAACAAGTGTGGGTTCGATTCCCGTCCGGGCAAAATAAATACAAATTCTAATTAACCGTTTTGTGATTTTAAAACGCTTCCATCTACGAAAAAGGTCTGTCTGGACATCCATATATTTTATATGAAAATCAATCCATATTGCCGAAAAAAAAATTATAAACATGTTTTTTTCTTAATGAAATTTAATAATTTTTAAGTGATTTTATTTCTATTTATGACTTGCTTCTTCTTTTTGATGCATTTGTGGCAGTTGTTATATTGCTGGCTAAGTTGTAAGCAAATTTGTTTAGCACATGATATGCAAGACAATCTCGTTTTTCGCTGTTATTTCATGATTAGTTCGACAAATGAAAAAAGAGTTGTTTACAGCAGATGTAGACGACGATATTGTTGGCCAATGTCTCGAGCTCACTTCCGGAACTCTGTGCTAAAGAAGTTCCCGAAGAAAACTTTAATTCCATTTCTCACATTAAATTTAGACACAATTTCTGAATTAGTCATTCAAAATAATGATCCCAGCGCCGCGATATCTAACATGTTGAAAAAAGACACCAATGACCATCGATTTGTTTGACGTTTACAGGTGTATTCACCTAGCATATGATCCAATGAGTCATCACCTCCTTTGTTCTTGTTATAGAATAATATCGCCTCTGGTTTTATTACTTCACCAACAATTTCATTATTATAATGCATACTGACGACAACAGCACTTCTTCTTAGGCACATATGAAACGTTTTTTTGGAACCCGAATTCTGTAAATAATACTGGGCGGCTGCGATGTGGTACCATTTCTTGAGGAATGTACTTGTTTTTGAGTCTCACTGTTCCTATGAAGGCCATTCTTTCCAATCGAAGTATTTCAACAACTTCCAATGTCGTGAAAAAATTGTCTGCAACAATCTAGATCTAAATTTTCTGGTGAGCTCAATCAGTACTCTCTCACCTTGATTGGTCTCTCTTTGCTGGCCTGAATTTTTTCTAGTATACAAAATTTCTTTATAGGGATAGGCATTAAATGAATCGCAGACTCATCATACCTTGATGCCATATTTAGCTAGCTTCGATTGAATGTACTATGTGATTTACGTCTTACCTTTATATGGGAAGAGTTGTTCATCTACTGTCATAACTTGTGCAAGTGTGTATGCACCCTCTCAATTACTTTGTTTACCTTTTGTCGCTCAGCCCTGGTTTTTTGGTCATCAAACCTTACGTACCTATTTATTACCCAAAATCGATTTAGCTCCAAAAACTGGATCAGCTGTTTTTTTTTAGTCTTCTTCTCTTAGTTATATTTTTTAGTTTCACTTTCAGCCTTTCTGTTGGTTTCACGCATCACGATGTTGATCATTCTTCGCTAGTTATTCTTTTGAAAATTTGAAGGGGACCTTTGCCCTTACCTAACACTTCTAACACTTTCTGGTATATTTTGTCATTTAGTATTATCCCGTGCAAGAAAATATTGATCAGAAACTTGATCTTGTTGCTGTTGAAAAGCCATATCGTTTTCTGCATACAATTCCTCCAAGATTTCTTCAACGTCAGAAGCATTTCCATCTGGAATATAATCCTTATATTCATCGTCACTAAAATCATTATCAATGACATTTCCTTCTTTATCGTCACCTATTTCTTGAACAACCCTATTCAAGTGTTCTTCACGCTGGAATTTGGACATATTGAAAATTTAAATAAAAAATAAATTTCGGAAAAGTTTCAACTAAATAAAACAAACTTACCGTCTCCATGTAGATCTGAAAATACTCAATTCATCAGCCATTTCTTAAAATATTCAAAACTTTAAATCACCAAAAATTATAATTTCGAATCAATTTTATTCAGTTCAAAACACGCTGACTAAATGGCAAAACTAGTACAAACAACTATGTAGAAAACTACATGAAGTTTCGGCAATGTGCATTATATATAGGGTTTTCCAATAAAAGGTGTTATTTTACTTAGCCCGCTATTTCGGTAGATGTCACTTTTGGAGCTGTCATTTTTTGACATTTGGCAAGTAGAAACTACGCCATTAATAAAAATGGAACAATACACGATTCAACAACGCATTGAAATTGGGTCCTTGAAATGCATGAAAATGATCCGGAATTCCATCGAAAACTCATCTTGAGTGATGAGGCCCATTTCCACCTAGATGGCTTCGTCAACAAGCAAAATTGTCGCATCTGAGGCTCGGAAAACCCAAGAGTTATTGTTGAAAAGCCTCTCTATTCTCGACGTGTTTCTGTTTGGTGCGGTTTATGGTCCCGCGAGGTCATTGGACCTTACTTTTTCGAAAATGAGGCTGGAGCAACAGTTACGGTGAATGGATTGCGCTATCGACAGATGATTAATGATTTTTTATGGCAGGAATTGGATGGTATTGGACAACGTTGACTTTCAACAAGACGGCGCTACGTGTCATACAAGCAACGAAACCATTTATCTTTTACGGGAAAAGTTTCCGGACCGTGTTATCTCTCGAAGAGGTGATCACAATTGGCCACCGACATCTTGTGACTTAACACCTTGCGACTTCTTCCTTTGGGGCCACGTGAAAGAGAAGTTCTACGCCAACAGCCCAGCGTCGATTCAAGACCTCAAAGGTGGAGTTCGTGAGGCTATCGAGGACATAGGGCAGCCACTTTGCGATTTGGTTTCGGAAACTTTCATGAAAAGGATGTGGTCCTGTAGGCGTGGTCGTGGTGGTCATTTGGCTGATGTTATGTTCCATTATTAACGGCATACCTTCTTCTTTATAATGAAATAAAGATCCGATCATTTATCTTAAAAAATGGCATTTGTCTTTGAATATCAAAATAACACCTCTTATTGGGAAACCCTGTATTTCAATGAAGAAAAACTTTGTAAAGTTCGAAAAGGTTTACCCAGACCTTTCATTGACAGAAGGGTTAACAACAGAATTGTGAAAATGCTTCCCAAATAAATTTATTTAAGAATAAAAGCTTTATACTTAATTTGATTTAAGGTTTTCCTATAGTATTACTAATAATCTCATAGTACATATGTCTATAATTTTGGAGAAAAAAAAAGGAAACAGAATCAATATACTAGAGAAAAATACTTCAAGTATCCCAATAATTTTCATTAAGCCTGTGCATAAATAAAAGTTTGAACACTTCTTTCGATATCTCTTTTGATAAAGTAGTTGGCTCGCCTTTGAGAGAAGTCCTTCTAATCGAACTGATATTGCTACGATTCCTTCACGTATGAAGATCAGGCAGGATGTCAAAGCATGAGATGCATACGCTGATGGTACTGAGATTCTTCTATTTCTTAACCCTCGAACTAATCTTCCACTGAATTTAGCTGACAGTTCAAAAAGTTAAATGCCATGTGTCAAATATAAAATATCGATGTTGGTAATGTTTCTGAAGACGAAAATCGATGTAAAAACATCGGATATTATTTGAGAAGCATTGATATTAGCGCTGTATCGGTACATCGTGTTCATACCTAATCCAATCCTCGTCGATGTACTAGCATATAATTAGAGTTTTTAGCATTCAAGGTCGTGTAATGCTGACCGTTCATCTATTCGCTCAAGATCACTATTGACTTTGAAAATTCCACAAATCAATAGGACAGCTCATAAAAATCTGCATGTCATCAGCATATGAATGTAGATAGCATAACGTATAATATATATGAAGAATTACATAAAATGACTGTGACCGCACGCCCTGAACTTTTTAAGATACAGGTTTTATGAAAAAACTAGCTTTTTTTCTTAATCACCCTCTAAATACTAAATGGTTGAAATGCTCCCCCAGTCACCCCTGCCATACAATTTTTAGTTTGTCTAGGTAAGTATTATCACCTCCAGCTCTATTGACCTCCTATGCGGAAACACGCTGTATGAAATGTCCTTATTTTTTACTAATTCAATTAACTTTTCTTCTTAACTGATATTTACCGCAGATAAAATAATAAATTTAGCTACCTTTAAAAAAAATACACTTTTGAACCTACAACATTCAAATTTATTATGACGGAGTTGTTCTATTTGTTCTCTTAACATGAAACAAGGAACAAACGTAGAAAAAAACAACGCGCCGTAGAGTTTAAAAGTTTGATCAAATTACCAGTAAATTTCTAAGAAAACAAGTGAAGAAGCTAGAATTGGTCTAAGACCAATTCTTATGATACCCTAGATGAATGCGCCGTATGAAATTTCGTATGGTCACCCATTTGAGCAATTTTGATTTTTGCAGTGGTTTCTCGCATATATTTCTAGAACGGATCATCGGACAGAAAAAATGATTATAACCAAATTTATAGGATTTCTTATTCTGAAGATGTTTTTAGTACAATAAAAATGTCTAGGACTGATCGTTTTCAAAGTATATGTAAAAAACCCCTTCTTGGTGTTGCCCGAGTTAGTCTATTTTTGAAATGTTATTTGGTATTAGTATGAAAACACAATGTACCAAATTTCAGCTTTCTATGTCGACGTGTTCTCAGGTAGTGTCCAAATATATCGTGGGAAACGAAATTTTTGTATGGCAACCCCACGAAGGAGTTGCCCGATTTATGGCATTTTCGAACTTAATTTTACTTTTTTTTTTAATCTCCGTGTACAAAATTTCAACTTTCTAAGTAAACGCGTTCTCGAGTTATCGTGCGCACGGACGGACGGACGGACAGACAGAGGGACATGCAAAAATCAAAATAACTTTTAATTTTATGCGGGGGTGTCCAATCCATTTTGCTCTACCATCATTATTTCTGTACGTTACAAACGGAATGACAAACTTAGTATACCCTATAGATTTCATCTAGGGTATAAAAATTGAGGCATCCGCATCGTCGATTTTATATACGAGACGTTACTGATTGCGGTTAGTTGTTCTGCTTCCCAGTCTTTCTATGTGCATTAGTATTTATTAGTTTCTCTATGCTCTTACATGTTATACCCTCAACTACTTTTCCATATTTCAGCTGCAGAGCTTTTAGCGACTGAACGCGAACAAAACTGTTCAAAATGGTAGAAGTGGAGCCATCTGATATAATAACAAGGAACCATTTTGCAATCACTAGATAGTTTTATACACAAGGGTAGGTATTACTTTTATTTAATTGCTAATCAAAAACAGGAAACCTTCTGAAGTTATTAGTGTAGGTATAGTATTTTGCTAATTGTGGAAATTAGTATTCTGTCCGTAGATTATACCATTATCAAACATCTAAGCCGGATACCAAAGTAATGTTAGATTTAATATGGATAATGACGACAGAAAAGATATTCTATACTTGATTGAATATAATATTCTATTGTGTTTTGCCAACATAGAAGGGCATTTTGGCAACATGGATGCTCCCCACCATACTCTACTCAAATATATTCAAACGTGGACAAGTTCACATAACTTGTGTTAGCCTTTTTGGGACCTCAGAACCACTCATCAGCAAGAATTTTCTAATTATAAACTTAATGAAAAAGTGAAAGGATAAATGTTATACAATAAAACAAATGTGTAAACATTTATTTTATTTGATTATGGAATGGTGAAATTTTTGGCGCTAGCAACAGAAAAAAAACAAGTCTTGAAAAGTGAGGCTAGCATTTGTGCAAGTTTTATTGTGTACTTAAATTGTTACAACGCGTAACTTTATCAATTAGCCCTTTGCACTCCGTTGTCGCCGTTGCGGCGACATAGTAAGATAAGCTACTACTCCGTTGTCGCCGCAGCGGCGACATCTAAAAGAAACATTGTTTTTTTATTTAAATATAAATATATTTTCACCAATTTTTGTGGGGCGCTCGTACCGATGTCGTATATCTTTTAATGGTATTGGTTTTTAGGAGAGGGGCTCGCAACCGGCAGGGCAGGAGGGGAGATTTTCAACTTCCTTTGCTTAGAAATCCTTATCAAAAACCCGCACAGAGCTCATTGTGGACTTAAATGAAAGCTACCGTCGGGGGCTGCAAGTGGTCGCTGGGAGGTGGTGCGGGTAAGGTTTCTGGTGGGCGAAGGGGTGGAACGGAGGGAGCCTAAAGCTCATTTTTTCGTCCTATTCATGTACAAGAAAGTTTGCAGGGCTAATCTCCGAAAATACTCATCTGATTGAATTGATTTCAAAGTGGTTTTTAGATATTCGCCTAGAAGGACAATTACGGTACTATGTTTTTCGTTTTTTTTTAGGGGAGGGGAAAATGTGGGTGTATTTTATTTTTCGCTTATAAATCAACCATTTCACCTCGGACCATAGGGGTGTGGGTACTCAAAATCCATTTAAAAACCATATTTGAATTTGTACTAGATTTTCCGAAAACGTACTAGAATAACTGCTAACCTCTCTGCAGGGAGCGAAGTATACTTTGTAAGCTTTTTTTTAAAACCGTTATAATTCTTTGTTTTCACTTCTCATTCGATCATCATCCCCACTTTTTTTAGTACGTTACTTTTTTTCTAAATTAGGTACTAGATTTTTATTACATCACTTCTAACTCGGTAGGATTAAGTCCGATTAAAATATCGATTCCACTGTTCATCTGTATGGCCATCTCACGTAAAGATATTTTTGTTTATGAATTTTTAAATTCACGGTATATCGTAAAATCACGAAGTAAGTACTATTATTAGCAATATTTATTTTCGTTCAGTGCTGCTATATTTTTTTATAAAAAATATAAAGCATTATGCTTCATTCGACATTTGTATAAGAAAAATCGGTTGCTCCTTTCTCATGATTTTTTGAAAATGACGGTTCATTGTAAAATCACAGAATTTCTAAACTTCTGCAGCGGGGAGGTTGAAACAAAAAAAAATACGTGAGAGCTATTTTGGTATCCTATACAAACTGTTAAAATTTCATTTAAATCTCTCGTTAGAGCTAACGAGACAGATACAAGAAAGAAAGCATCTGTCTCGTTAACCCAGAGGTAAGAGCAGTCGCCCACAAAGCGGAAGGTCCCAGTTTCAAACCCCGGAGGAGGCGTTTGTTGTTTCCTCTTTAATTGAGAATCGTTAAAAATAATTTTTTTTTACATTCTTCTATTCTCCATCTTTCGCTTTTATTGATTGTTTTCACTTATCGTTAAGCCAAGAGCAATTTACTGGTTGCTAAGATTTGCTGTAGGAAAACGGAATGTATTCACGCTGGCTTAGAATTTTACTAAGTTCTAATGTGCATTCATCAACATCCCTTGAAGCAAAACAGACCGACCAATTAATTTCACTAAGATACTGATTGAGAATTTCTGAATCAGTAGTTTTATTTTGTTTTTATTTAACGTTTGATAGGCTAACTATTCTGGTAAAACTATTGCACATTTGAATATATAATAATAAAAAAAGGATTCCAAAATAAACTTCTTGCTTCAAATGTAATACAACACAACATGCAAATAGCCCTCTCCAAAGTCCGCATGTGGTGTTTAAACAAAGTCCTTAGTATAGACCCCAAAAGAGTCATAAATGGCTCAACCATTATTATCCTCTCGGACAGTCAAGCTGCCCTCAAGGCCTTAAAGTCCTACACTGTCAAATCAGGGATAGTCATGTGGGTACCTGGACATGAGGGCCACAAAGGCAATGAAATTGCGGATGGCCTAGCCAAAAGAGGAGCGGAAACTCAGTTTGTCGGACCAGAGCCACTTTGTGGCACTTCAAAGTGTTACCTCAGAGCTACCCTAAGTAACTGGGAGAATAAACAAAAATCCCTGTATTGGGAAAGGCTACAAGGACTTCGTCAGGTAAAAAAGTTTATCGACACCTCTGGCGGAAAAACAAAAGAACTCCTACTCCTTAGAAGAACAGAGCTCAAAATGATCACTGAGCCCTTCTCAGGCCATTGCCCCTTGAGGTATCACCTAAACAAGCTGGGTTTGGCTGAGACTTCATCCTGCCGCTTCTGTCAGGATGCTCACGAAACCTCGGAGCACTTGCTCTGCACCTGCGAAGCATTGGCCAGGCGGAGATTACTCTACCTTGAACATGCTTTTCCTCCACCAAGTTACGTATGGAACCTCAAGCCAAGAATGGTTCTAGACTTTATTAACAGTCTAAACCTATAAATGGAGCAAATTCAACGGGGACTCACAATAGATCTTTCAGGTCGCAGTGATTGCGAGGATAACGCCTATACACCCCTTCACAAATATAAATCTAATACACTACAACTATGCACAATGTTTGTTTGCCGTTTCTAGTTTCGATGAATTTCTCGAATTACGGGTTATAAATAAAATAAATATTCGGTTTGATAATGTTCTAACAAAGCCGTCTTCACATCGATGACTTATCGACTTATCAATTAAAACAAACCTTCCATCGATTTTACCCGAATAGGCTCTGTTCAAACACCCCGAGTAAAGCCATGCTCATGAACACGAATTTTACAGGTTTCAGCACTTCCTCGTTGCTCTATAGGCTTCAACAGCCATGACGTAAAGTGGAGCGAAGACCAAGCCGCTAGCCATAAGGGCTGTGTTCTTAAACTTATCAAATTGAACGCTTCCAGATATTTTTTTGGTTTTCACAAAATGCGCAGTGAATCATTTTGTTAGGAAAATTTCAGAAGATGTATTGTATTTGTATTTTTAATTGTCTTCAGAGGGGACCGCTAGCTGGATCCGCCCCTGTCTCAGAACCACTCAATTTCTAATCAACAAGAATTTTCTAATTATAAACTTAATGAAAAAGTGAAAGGAAAAATGGTAAACAATAAAACAAATGCGTAAACATTTATTTTATTTTATTTGATAAAGGAATGGTAAAATTTTGGCGCTAGCAACTAACAGAAAAACAAGTGTTAAACAAATTTTAAAAGTGAGGTTAGCACTTGCGCAAGTTTTATTGTGTAAATAAATTGTAACTTTCTTCATTAATTGAACAAAGCTTTTTTCTTGAAAAGCATTCATTATTAGTATAAATACTGAAAGTGTTACATAAATCCTCGTAGTCGTGAAATGAAGTCGTTTGTGATATTTTCAATAGTTTTGGCAGTGTCGTTCGCCTTCCCAACAGAGGGTGACGACTTTCAACAGGTTGATTTATTACCCCACAAAAGTGGTAAATTTCGTATTGTTGGTGGTGAAATCGCCAAGCCCACACAGTTTCCGTACCATGTGAGGCTCGAACTTACGAAGATAACAGAAGGAAAGTTGAAAAGATCTCTATGTGGAGGCGCATTAATCTCAAACAAAGCAATTCTGACCGCAGCACACTGTTTAGAAGAGTACGTGGATAGTACAACCGTAGTTTTTTTTTACAATTTCATAATTATAATCGCTTTTCATTTAAATTTACAGAGGAACATCCACATTTATTGATTTGGGGACTACAACAGAGCGCTTCAATGAGCCGACACGTACCACCTTGGCTGCTTTCAAAAAGGATTTTAGGATGCACGAGAAATTCAATTCAACTTCTATGGAAAATGACATTGGGCTAATTTTACTTACCAAGCCAGTCAAATTCAACGGTAAGTTACATACCTTAACTTTAACGGTTTCAAATGTTTATTATTTCTTTTTTTATTTTTCCATTTAGATGGTATCCAAATAGTAAATCTACCTCCTGCTACATTGAAGAATTTGGATCATAACATGGGAATCATATCTGGATTCGGGAAAACTGGAACCAATGATAGTAATTCAAATGAACTTCGTTTTGCTCTCCGAAAAATACTACCAACGGAGGATTGCCAAGCACGTTATCCATCCTATTTCAAACCTGAATTGCATGTTTGTGTCGATGGCTCTAACAAAATTGGAAATTGTCCTGGGGATTCTGGTGGTCCGCTCGTCATAAGTCAAGAAGATGGAACAAAAACCGTTGTGGGACTTACATCATTCGCAGGTGTTAATTGTGACGAAGGATATCCCACTATATCTACTCGAGTCACAGAATATTTGAGTTGGATCGAAAAACACACAGGAATCCCTATTCCTGAATAAATCATAATTACCATAAATTTAATTTGAATAAACTGAGTAAAATATTTACACATTGTTTTTTTAATAAGATCTTCAAGACCAATACATAGCTATGACTATTATATGAAGTATATATATATTTTTTTAAACTTTTAACCCATTAATTCCCACGAATGTGTGTGAATCACCAAGAATGTTTTTTCCTATATAAACCAGTTAAAATAACTTCGATTATGAAAAATGTGCAAACAATTGCTTTCAAATAGTTATAGTATGGATTTTGAAAAAGCTGTTCTAGGTGTAAACGTTGTGATATAAAAGTGAAAAATTCAGGTTTCAATTATCTTTATTATGATAGTTATAAAAACAATTTCTCTTTATATGTAAGCATAATACCAACTTAATTTTAGTACATTTAATCCGTGTATGAGATTTTACAACGTATTTTTGTGTGAAGTAGTTGTGGCCAATGTCCGATGCAATCATTCTGTGTTAATATTAAGGCATGTGCTATATCACTTTTGAATTGCAGCAGGGAGGAGTGGTTTTTTTAGCTAGTCGCAAGTACGTCCATATAGAATCCAAGCGTTTACTGCAACCATATGCTGAGGATGGAAAAACAGCCTCATATAAGCCTTTCGAGACCTTGTTTTATTCCGATATAATTCCACGAGTATGTCATGCAAATCCAGTTCAGCCATAGCTTCATTTTACTCCCTAACGACAGTAGGACCATGTATTGACACATATTTCTTTTCTTTTGTTGACCATCTGTAAGTTGAAACAAGATGTATAGGCTTATTGCCGTACCAATAACAGCACAAATGTTAGTTTTGATCTATGATCGATAGAACCACAACGTTCAGATATCATTGTAGCGTCACTTCAAGAAGTACAACCTCACCTTGAAGACGGTTGGCTTGTACGGTACCAATTGCCTGCAATCGCATTGATTTTAACCTGCTGATTAGTGTGATTAGTTCATATGACGTAAACCAATTGTCAGAACATATTTTGTAGTTAAAATTTTTCGGAAGATGTTCTAAAAGGCGAACCACGATATCACCACTAAAACCAATCTCATTTTTTGTGTATTTGTATCCTTGCCTAAATAAACCTCAAGATCGCAGATAACCCCACTTTTTCCAGCTTGAGCAAACATTTTTATACTCGCTTATATGGCTTATTTTTCATTTATTGCTTAAGGATAGTGTAAACTAAAACTAATTAGCGAACTCTTCGTCGCGCCCCATGTGAAATCCCATTTCGCATGTACTGTCACTACACTTCACTTATTACCTGGCTTCCTTCTCGGAGGAGTAATAATAACTGACTGACTGATGATCTTTTCTTTAAAATATTAGGTCCAGGTAACAGGGATGCGAACTGTATTCCACCACGACGTCGACCTGCCAGGTGGCAGGGATATTATCTATGTATAACTACTTTTCAAAGGGGGTTTGTGCTACTTAAGGCCGTGACACATTAAAAGCAGAAAGCAGCGACAGAAGCAGAATTTTTTCTGAACACATGCAACTGTTCGAGTACTAACAAATTGAAAGCAGAGGCAGCGGCAGCAGCAGAAGCAGAACTTGAAAGTTGATCAAATCCAAAAAATTCTGCTTCTGCTCAGTACTGCCAATATAAAGAGAGGTAAAATTTTTATTTCATTGTTGGCGTCCTTTACTTTCAGAAGTGTCAAAGGTTAAAGAGCAAAATTTCTATGGAGGAAAAATTAATTAATTTTGTTAGAAATAACCGGATGTTATTTGATAAATCTTGTCGCACCTTTCGCTACTCAGACGAAAAAGAAAAAAAATGGCAAGAAATTTCTAGCCAATTAAATATTTCAGGTAAGCTTGTCAACAAAGTGATGATAAATCATAAAACTAAATTCTCGTTACTATAAACTTACTATAAACACCCCATTTTATTACAGTGGAGCTTGCTAAAAAAAGGTGGAAAACTTTGCGGGACAAGTTTAAAAGGGAAAAAAACGTGCAAAATCGCCCATCTGGCAGTGCATCATTTCCAGGGAGCAAGTGGAAATATTATCAACACTTATTGTTTTTAGACGGTTGCAGTGAGCATAGAAGGTATTTTAACTTTTGATTAATTTTCCATACCAGTGTAATCAATAAAAATTTGTAGCACTGCTAGCAATTTAACCAGCTGCGATGAAAATATGAATGAGCAGAGCATGTATTCATCCGATATCTTCGAGGACCTTCCCGAATGTATTGAAATTGTTGCATCCGATTCTGATGACAACGAAATACATGGAGAATCCCAAAGGACTTCTTTTGAGTTGACACCGAAGCCAGCAGCTGGTAGACGACGTGCCAAAAGGACAGTAAATGAGGAGATGCTTATTAAAAATGCATACAATGAAATGTCTTCACTAATAAATGCAGCTAAGGAAGGATTTTCTAAAATTACGCCAGTAAGTGCTTTTTTTCAATCACTTTCTTTACAAGTGGATCAGGCAAAATTGTCATCAAAAAAATTTGCAGAATTGCAAATGAAATTGATAGCTGTGGTCAATGACGCAATTTTAGAATAGTTTAATAAGTGTTGTGTAAAAGCTAATGGGCTGCATACATCATGTACAAGACTGAAGTGCATTATTAGTGTATTAAGTAATTAAATTCGTATTCTTTTTATCGTATTAGCAAATTGCAAATTGCATTGCAATTCTGCACATTAGTTCTTATACTTTTGTAATCCCTAAGCATATTTTGTAGTTATTAAGCTTTTTTGTAGTTCTTAAGCATTTTTGTAGTTCGTAAACATCTTTGTAGTTCCTAAGCATGTTTTGTTAGTAATGTAAGGCATTTGATGCGTCAGGCAATGTGTATATCTACTACATATACATCCTGTTAAATAACTTTGTATTCTATACATAATTCCAACTGTGTTACTTAGCCGATGTACCTAACGTTGTAACGTAGCGTAAGCTGAGGTTTTTTAATAAAAGCTTTTCTGTGCTATTATCTATTTAAGCCTGAAGTGACTTGCAAGTTAAGGAACTGAATTAATTTGGTGATATTTATAAAAAAAATAAAAATTTAAATTACTATGTATTTGAGTGTTTTATTTTCAGAAGACATTAACCAATTTCTACGTCCACTGGACCGCAGCTTTAGAAATTAAGGTTGCCTGCGAGTACAACCATGACATTTATTTTTTAGTTGAAAGAAAACTCAAGTTCTTTGGATTATTTAGCTGGGAAGAATGAAATGAAACACTAAAATATGATCCGTTAATCAAATATTTGTTTTATTTATAAAAAAAATTAAAATTAAAAAAAGAGGAACTGGAACTGGAGACTGTATTCGGCACATAAGTTGAAAGTGAAACAACTTCAAGCTTTTTCTTTTTGAGAGATTATATAATCTTTCAAAGTGTCTCGGAAATTGAAGGCTGTTCGTGGAGCATTGAAACTTGTAAAAAGTTTGCTTTGTTGTAAAGTCATTCCGTCACGACGCCAGAGCCCTTCGACTAAGTTTCCCCCTTCGAAGTGATCGACATAATCTGCAGGGCAATATCGGCCATCGTGCATTTTCACAAAATTATGCAAAACAACTACTGCCTTTATTATTTTATCCGCATTCTCTGGAAAACAGTTGATTGTTGTGAATAATACCCTCCACTTTGAAGCTAATATCCCAAAGGTGTTCTCTATCATCCTACGTGCACTGGAAAGAGTTTTATTAAAAACCTCTTTGTCTGCAGAAAGCGTTCTGCCCGGATATGGCCTCATTATATTTTTTTTTAGAGGGAAGGCGGCATCAGCTACGAAATAATATGGCATTTTTATGTTTGAATTTGGCAATTCGGACTCTGCTGGCAACTGAAGACTTCCATCCATCAATTTTTTGCCAAATATACTTCTGGCAAATATTCCGCCATCGCTCTGGCTGCCATAAGCACCAATATCAACAACAGTGAAGCAGTAGTTGCTGTCACATACTGCAAGAAGGATGATGCTGTGATAGTGCTTATAATTGTAATACAATGATCCTGAATTCGGTGGACAGACAATTTTCACATGCTTGCCATCAATAGCTCCGACACAATTTGGCATTCCCGACATAATGTAAAAATCTGTGGCAATTTTTCGCCATTCATCTTCATTTGGCGCAGCCAAGTAAATTGCTGACAGTTCTTCCCAAATGGCATCGCATGTTTCCAAAATAATCGCACCAACAGTGGAGACTCCCATTCTAAATGCCCAAGATAGCATTTGTCTAGATGATCCTTGTGATAAATACCTAGTTTTTTTTTAAATAAAATTATTAATGCTTCCTAATAGCAGCATTCTGTACTTACACCAATGTCAATACTAGTCGGCATTCAGCGCTAATTGGTTTCCGCGGTGAAATTTTCGTGAGCCGTTCTTTTAGAATAGCTGCAAGCAGTTCAAGCTCGGAGACACCCATTCTGGTAAATCTTCTAAATTGGTCCTCATCCCTTTCCTTTATTTTTCTGAAGAGCTGGGTATAAAATCCATGTAATTCCCGTTCAGACTCTTCAAAGATCTCCCTAGTCCAAATTCTCTTTCTCCTCGATGTTAATTCAACAAAGTCAACAAAACTAATATAAGCAATTAAAATTGCTAAAACTTGTTCCATAAAATTATAGGGAATAAGCATTTTTCAATTATAACATTTAATTCAATGGATATTCAAAATAAAACGAAATTAGCATTAGCATCAACTTTTTAAAAATTGTAACATCTGACATGTGTTATTGACAAGCAACTGTCACTGTTTTCTGCTTCTGCTTTCAATGTATTTGACAAAGAAGAAATGTCGAATTTCTGCTTCTGCTTCTGTCGCTGCTTTCTGCTTTTAATGTGTCACGGCCTTTAGGCTTACAATAGTTCAGCCCTTGAATGAGACAATCATTTCGTCAATGGTATTTTATTCTTCAGCTTTGGTTTGTAACATATTATGTCGGAGTAAATAAATATATAGTCTAATTTTGTACATTTTACGAGCTTTAATTGGCTATTGTCGTTCAAATATAGGAATCTCTTGATTAATTCGAATCAATTTCGGCTCATTGCTGAGGAAACAGTGGGAATATTTATTGATTCAGATACTGACTCCTCTTAAGCTTTTCTACACAATATCTACAAAGAGGCTGGTTTTGGTTCATTTGCATTTATATGCCATTTTCCCAGCCATACTGACTTAGCGAAGAGTAGGTATTTGTATCTTTATCACATTTTTGTTGCAGGAAGAATTGTCATATTTCAGGTTGCCTTAGGTGCGAAAATATAATGGTTGGATTTAATTCCGATCTCGTTTAAAGATCCAAAAACCAGCGAAATGTTTAATATCATGGGGGTAGTAGATTACATAGCCTATAATTTGGGAGAACCATCTGTTGGTCATAATAAAGCATTTTGCAAACGGGGACATTGTAGCCTTCATAAAGCAGCATAACAAACAGAAAATACTTCCAGCATTATTGGTTTATACAAAACTAGGTAAATCCAAATTTTATTATTAAAATATCACAAGCCTGCAAGTATTATAGGTACAAAGGATGATAGGAATCTTCTAATAAATATTTATCTTAATTTGTTATATTAAAATATTAGTAAAATGAAAAGCAACATAATAAAGAGAGTTTTTGTTTAATTACAGAATAACCTAGCAACTCATGCAGTTTTTTATTTCAACAAGGATAAGACAAATTTATAGTTTTTACAAAATAATAAAAAAAAAAAAATAAGTAATTCCTAGATGTGTTAAGTATTTTGTAATCCGATTTCCAGCGATTTTTGGTGATAACTCACTTGAACTTATCACCACATGCAGTTCCTTTTAGGAGAAATGACAGGACAAGTTTATGAGTTTCACGAAAACTTAACGACAAATAAACGACAAATTTGAAGATGTAAAAATTTCCAATTCGATAACCGTTGGCTGAGTTCCAGTCAACTTAGCACCACCTCCAGTTTCGTTTAGAAAAAAGGACACGACAAATTTACTGTTTTCACAATAAATTAACGACGAATTATGAGATAGTTCCGAACTAAAGCAGCCGAAGTTGCGGTACTAGCTTTACGCACGTTCAAATTGGCATATTGGACATGGAACAGAAACATAATCATGGATCTTTGATATTTATATGAAAATTGTCTAATGTACATTTTTGACTTTTTTTTTTAACTTCACTAATTTCCAAGTACATGTTAGTGCCGTGACATATGAAACGAACATCGATGTTCACCTTCGATTTTGTCATCTCCAACCACCATCGATGTAGCGATAATATCGATCATATAACATCGATGTACAAGCAACATCGATGGTATTGAATTACACAGAAATTTCGCGTTATTTGTTTTGATAATGCGATTTACGCCTATGTTAATTTAGTTTAGTTGTTTGTTTGTTTAAAAGAAAAAGCTAGATATGTACAAAATATACGCAACCTAGCAAATATTTAAATACTGAATTTATTTTTGTGACTAAATTATTAGCAGAACTAGTGGAGGTACTGGGGTTCTGAGTAAATCCTATGATAACTGCTGAACTTTAGACAATTTTCTTAAACTTTTATTTTGGCAATGTAGGATTTTTCTCTTCATGTCAGTAGTACTGACATGGAACAAACGAAATATCCACATGCGATACTTTGAGAAAATATTGCAAACTACTGCAGATAGCGGTTGGTATTCCGTAGGCGCGGCAACAGCAAAACTATACACAACTACACAAGTAGTGATCCTATTTTTGCATATTTTCGATTCGCATTGCATTATGCATGGGTAAAAAGTGTCAAGTCTAAACGTACAACTGTCACTGTTATTATGCATCCGTATTTTGCTTGCAATAACATAGCATCACTTTTCTATAACTTTCTCGTTTCGGATTAAGGATGTGTACCAAACGGGCTAAATGCTGGCTAAATTCCAGTTTGCATTGGAAATTTAGCCAGCTAATTCCAGGCTGTGCCAAACTAAAGTGGAATTTAGCCAATTGCTCAGCTGTCACTTTCATTGCTATCAAATTGTGTGGCGTTTATTAATTTCTATCTGATATAAATAATAAATAAATCTGATATAAATAAATAAAGAGTCTATGGCGGTAATATTATTTTTCCGAATTTTATTTATAAATGTAGAAATTTTACTAAAGAAGAGGAAGAGGACTAGGGCTGTGAGAAGGATGAGTTTGTTGTTATTCAGAGTAAGTGAAACAACGTGTATTTATTATTTAAACTTGTTGGTAATCTTATTTGCAGCCTTCACGATATTGTTTAAAAGGATATGAGTGTGCTGTACACGAAGCAGTTTTATCTAAGAATGATTACATTCTCAAAAAGCATTTGAGAGTAACATTCAATGCTATAACCCAAATAGCAGCACTCATTCCAGATAAACACCATGGGTGGAGCGTACTGTTCGAAGTTGCTGTATTTTTGTTCTGGCTAGCTTGTGACACGAGTTACAGAGTAACAGCCGAATCATTCAATATTTGACGGTACACTGTGCGAAACATTGTACATACGATGTTGGATGAATTTATAAAACTCGTGTCTAAATCAATCAAGTATCCGTCACTGAAACATTGTACAATTATTAAATTGCTTTAGTTACTCCCAAACCTGTTTTACATCGACTATTTTATTTGTGAATTTCTCATCAAACGTTATCCTAGCTGCAATAAACTTCATTGTTTCATCGTTCGTCCCTGAGATAATTAAAAAGACAATATTTCAATACGGGAGTATTTACAAAAATTTATTCCTGCTTACTTACATCGCTCATAACCACTCGCTCTTAGATTTTGTTCCGTTGTACAAATATATACCCAAAAGAAATACTTTTAAAAAACTTTCAAATTAAAACGAATGTGCCATTTAGAAAGAAGAAGAATTAATAAGCTCGAAATTTAATAAATGAAAAAGTAATAGATTTAGCCCGTTTGGCACACATCCTAAGTACTTTATTCCACTGAACTTCAATTTATTGAGGTCTATACGAAATTTACCATAGTCCATAGTAGAAATATAGTAGCAATACAATATCTAGAATTTTTTCTGTGTCCCTCATAACTACTTTTAGGGATAGGCAGATAAAAATTATTTAATTTTTTTTCCTTAAAAATCGAAAATCAATATTCCTTGATAAGAGATAATCTTCCAATTAAAATAATAATTCCGATTGAATTTAGAATTTATTGAACTTGTAATATTAAAGCAGAAAATAGGACTTGAAACTCATGTTACGACACCGATGTGAAAATATTGAACATCATGAACGAAACATCGATGTTTCAAAAATATCAATAAACATCGCCCAGCGCTTGTACAGGTCACACCTAAAAAAGCGTGTTGAAAGTAATATTTCAACAAAATAATTCAGTTTCTCATATTAAATAACACTTATTTCATAAATCTTTATTCTACTGGGATTTTAGCTTTAAATTTCCTTTTTTTGTCACTTCAATTTTGAATTATCCACAGAGGGATTCATTTCCATTAATTTCAATTCAATTATAATTATTATACTTCCACTGTATTTAAGCAGAGCAGTTCATCGAAAAGGACTTTAATGCCTTAAAATTTATGACAATTTGACTTATAATAGTCAGGAAATTTTTTGGAAATTTACAGATTTCCATAGAATCCAGAATGTTGTTGAATAAAAGTGGCACCACTTCCACAGATAATTATTTACTAACTTTCATGAAATTTTCAAGAATCTAAGAATTTATTATGATTGGTGTGGCTTTCATGATTTTTAACTCCCTGATACTGGTAAGATCCAAAGTTGAAAGTTTGATGTGTTTTAGTGGATAATAAAATAAATTAATAAAATTTAAAGGAACTGTTGACTCGTCAAACAAAGCCATCAACAAGTAGGTACATCAACCTGAAATGAAAATGGAAAATTTCACAAAGAATACATTTCAAATATATACATGAAGTTATCTGAATTCTATTTAATGGTGGTTTTTCCCGTCTTCATCCCGTCTTTTAAGGTGTTTCAGTTGAGTCATCAAGTTACACCATACCCGAGTATCCACAATGCTTGTAAAACTCTAAAACAAAGACAATTTTGAATTAATACATGAATAAAAAGACGAATGCAAGAGTGTTTATTTGGAAACTCTCAGCGCTTCTATACCGTATCCTTGTTCATATCGTTTTAACGTGAGCATGTCCGCAGAGGAAACCGCTCAGATTCAGATTTTAGGGAAGCACTCTTGGAGCACTTGTAGGGAATACAGAGCGAATCAAGATAAGGGCTTTACTAAAAATTTCAGTTTTATCCTGAATGCACTCCATATAATTTTTAATCTAACGAATTACAAAGGCATGTTTTTGCTAAAAATTGCTATTGTTGTATTTTATTATTTAAAAATCTTTAATTAACCGTACGCTGACTACTATAGAATGAAAATTCTTCTGCGATGTCAGATACATATGAGTCAACTTTTCACAACAAAAAACGAATAAGCCTAAACTCAGGGATGAGATCTGCATCCGCAAAGATTACTTTGGCTATGGTAAAAGCGCGCTTCGGAAAAGATATTTTCTGGCTATGTTGGATAAGCGCTTCCTGTGACAAGCGCTTGACAAATTTCCCGCTGGGTAATTACAAGTAACACAAAAACAAAAGACTTAACCTCACAAAGCTGAGCTACAATAGACGTATACGTAAGTACATTTACTTACGTAAAGCGAGCGCGCTCTATAATTTAACAGGCGTACACAAATTATCTATAGCTCGTGTTAAGTTTAATTATCCAATTTTCCGTGAGTATAGTGCGCTAAGAATCGCTCATTCCGTAAGAACGCGATGTGTCCAACAATTAAATTATTACTAAATGATTAAAAGTGCAATGTAAAAATTAAAATGAAATAAAAATGCTACTGTGAATTAATAGAAAGCACAAATCTTCAATTAAATCAACTTCCATTTGTAAATTTTTTCACTTTTACCACTTTTCAAAATTAAAAACATAGACAATAACTCTTACGGAATGTAATATATGTATATTTAGGCTAAACGTATCAATTTTTTGTAAGTAAACCTCAGTCTCGTTCAATTTCGTAAAGTTATTTACATCTATTGTAGTTCAGCTTTAAGTCAGTGGTTTCGGCAGGATTTTGATTAATTTTGATTGCAGACTGGTGTAATTGTCAGATACAATGTGTGCCGTTGTCGGCCTCGGAAATGCATAAAAATTCTAAGGAACAAATTTCCAGTAAATTTTTAAAAAGAAATTGAGGCATCCGCATTGTCGATTTTATATTCGAGACGTTACTGGTTGCGGTTGGTTATTCTACTTCCCAGCCTTTGTATGTGGGTCTGGGTTATTAGTTTGTCTATGCTCTTACGGCTTATACTCTCAACTACTTTTCCATATTTCAGCTGCAGTGATTTTAGCGGCTGAGCGCGAACAAAACTGTTCAAAACGGTAGAAGTGGAGCCATCTGATATAATAACAAGGAATCATTTTCGCGATCACTAGATAGTTCTATACACAACTTTTATTTAATTGCTAATAAAAAACAGGAAACCTTCTGAAGTTATTAGTGTAGGTATAGTATTTTGCTAAATGTGGAAACATCTAAGCCGGATACCAAAGTAATGTTAGATTTAATATGGATAATGACGAAAGAAAAGATATTCTATACTTGATTGAATATAATATTCTATTATGTTTTGCCAACATATAAGGGCATTTTGGCAACATAGATGCTCCATACTCCACTTATATTCGAACTAGGACTAAGTGAACTTGTGTTCACTTGTGTTCTCTAAACCATAAGAATTTTCTAATTATAAACGTAATAAAAAGTGAAAGGAGAAACGTTAAACAACAAAACAACTGCGTAAATACTGGCTTTTATTTTATTTGATTGTGGTGAAATTTTTGGCGCTAGCAACTAACAGGAAAACAGTCTTAAACAAATTTGAAAAGTGAGGCTAGCATTTGTGCAAGTTTTATTGTGTACTTAAATTGTTACAACGCGTAACTTTATCAATTAGCCCTTTGCACTCCGTTGTCGCCGTTGCGGCGACATAGTAAGATAAGCTACTACTCCGTTGTCGCCGCAGCGGCGACATCTAAAAGAAACATTGTTTTTTTATTTAAATATAAATATATTTTCACCATTTTTTGTGGGGCGCTCGTACCGATGTCGTATATCTTTTAATGGTATTGGTTTTTAGGAGAGGGGCTCGCAACCGGCAAGGCAGGAGGGGAGATTTTCAACTTCCTTTGCTTAGAAATCCTTATCAAAAACCCGCACAGAGCTCATTGAAGGCTTAAATGAAAGCTACCGTTGGGGGCTGCAAGTGGTCGCTGGGCGGTGGTAGGGTTGCTGTTGGGCGAGGAGGCGGAACGGAGGGAGCCCAAAGCTCAATATTTCGTCCTATACATGTACAAGAAAGTTTGCAGGGGTAATCTCCGAAGTACCCATCTGATTGACTTGATTTCAAAGCGGTTTTTAGATAATCGCCTAGAAGGACAATTACAGTACTATGTTTTTCGATTTTTTTTTTGGGGGAGGGGAAACGGTGGTGGTATTTAGTATTTCGCTTATAACTCAGCCATTTCACCTCGGACCATAGGAGTGTGGGTACTCAAAATCCATTTAAAAAACATATTTGAATTTGTACTAGATCTGCCGAAAACGTACTAGAATAACTGCGCACCCTCTGCAGGGAGCGCAGTATACTTTCTAAAGTTTTTTAAAACCGTTATAATTCTTTGTTTTCACTTCTCATTCGATCTTCATCCCCACTTTTTTTAGTACGTTACTTTTTTTCTAAATTAGGTACTAGATTTTTATTAAATCACTTCTAACTCGGTAGGATTAAGTCCGATTAAAATATCGATTCCACTGTTCATCTCTATGGACATCCCACGTAAAGTTATTTTTGTTTATGAATTTTTAAATTCACCGTATATCGTAAAATCACGAAGTAAGTACTATTATTAGCAATATTTATTTTCGTTCAGTGCTGCTATATTTTTTTATAAAAAATATAAAGCATTATGCTTCATTCGACATTTGTATAAGAAAAATCGGTTGCTCCTTTCTCATGATTTTTTGAAAATGACGGTTCATTGTAAAATCACAGAATTTCTAAACTTCTGCAGCGGGGAGGTTGAAACAAAAAAAAATACGTGAGAGCTATTTTGGTATCCTATACAAACTGTTAAAATTTCATTTAAATCTCTCGTTAGAGCTAACGAGACAGATACAAGAAAGAAAGCATCTGTCTCGTTAACCCAGAGGTAAGAGCAGTCGCCCACAAAGCGGAAGGTCCCAGTTTCAAACACGGGAGGAGGCGGTTGTTGTTTCCTCTTGTATTTTTGATTTAATTGAGAATCGTTAAAAATAAAATTTCATAAAATTCTTCTATTGTCCGTCTTTCGCTTTTATTGATTGTTTGCACTTGTCGTTAAGCTAAGAGCAATTTACTGGTTGTTAAGATTTGCTGTAGGAGTACGGAATGTATTCACGCTTGCCTAGAATTTTACTAAGTTCTAATGTGCATTCATCAACATCCCTTGAAGCAAAACAGACCGACCAATTAATTTCACTAAGATACTGATTGAGAATTTCTCAATCAGTAGTTTTATTTTGATTTTATTTAACGTTTGATGGGCTAAGTATTCTGGTAAAACTATTGCACGTTTAAAGATATAATAATAAAAAACTTATTCCAAAATAAATTTCTTGACTTAACGACTTATCAATTAAAACAAACCTTCCACCCGAATAGGCTCTGTTCAGACACCCCGAGAAAAGCCACCCTCATGAACACTAATTTTACAGGTATCAGCACTTCCTGTTTTCTCTATAGGCTTCAACAGCCATGACCTAAAGTGGAGCGAAGGCCAAGCCGCTAGCCATAAGGGCTGTGTTCTTAAACCTATCAAATTGAACGTTTCCAGATATTTTTTTGGTTTTCACAAAATGTGCAGTAGAAGAGATTTACTGCGCAGAGAATTATTTTGTTAGGAAAATTTCAGAAGATCTACTCTATTTTTATTTTTAATTGTCTTCAGGGGGGACCCCTAGCTGGATCCGCCCCTGTCTCAGAACCACTCAATTTCTAATCAATAAGAATTTTCTAATTATAAACTTAATGAAAAAGTGAAAGGAAAAATGTTAAACAATAAAACAAATGCGTAAACATTTATTTTATTTTATTTTATTTGATTATGGAATGGTAAAATTTTTGGCGCTAGCAACTAACAGAAAAACAATTCTTAAACAAATTTAAAAAGTGAGGCTAGCACTTGTACAAGTATTAACTAATGTGTAAATAAATTTTTACTGTGCGTAACTTTATTAACTAATTGAACAAAGCTTTTTTTCTTTCAAATCATTGATTATGAATGAGTATAAATACTGAAAGTCTTACACAAATCCTCGAAGTCGTGAAATGAAGTCCTTTGTGATATTTTCAATAGTTTTGGCAGTGTCGTTCGCCTTCCCAACAGAGGGTGACGACTCTCAACATGTCGATTTATTACCTCAGAAAAAAAGTGGTAAATTTCGTATTGTTGGTGGTGAAATCGCCAAGCCCACACAGTTTCCGTACCATGTGAGGCTCGAACTTACGAAGATAACAGAAGGAAAGTTGAAAAGATCTCTATGTGGAGGTGCTTTAATCTCAAGCAAAGTAATTCTGACCGCAGCACACTGTTTAGAGGGGTAGGTGGATAGTAAAACCGTAGTTTTATTTACATTTCATAATTATAATCGCTTTTCATTTAAATCTACAGAGCAACATCCACATCTATTAAGTTGGGGACTACAACAGAGCGCTCCAATGAGCCGACACGTACCACCGTGGCTGCTTTCAAAAAGGATTTTAGGATGCACGAGAAATTCAATTCAACTTCTATGGAAAATGACATTGGGCTAATTTTACTTACCAAGCCAGTCAAATTCAACGGTAAGTTACATTCCTTAACTTTAACGATTTCAAATGTCTACGAATTTCTTTTTTTATTTTTCCATTTAGATGGTATCCAAATAGTAAATCTACCTCCTGCTTCATTGAAGAATTTGGATCATAACATGGGAATCATATCTGGATTCGGAAAAACTGGAACCAATGATAGTAATTCAAATGAACTTCGTTTTGCTCTCCGAAAAATACTACCAACTGAGGACTGCCCAGCACGTTATCCATCCTATTTCAAACCTGAATTGCATGTTTGTGTCGATGGCTCTAACAAAATTGGAAATTGTCCTGGGGATTCTGGTGGTCCGCTCGTCATAAGTCAAGAAGATGGAACAAAAACCGTTGTGGGACTTACATCATTCGCAGGTGTTAATTGTGACGAAGGATATCCCACTATATCTACTCGAGTCACAGAATATTTGAGTTGGATACAAGAACACACAGGAATCCCTATTCCTGAATAAATCATAGTTACGATAAATTTTATTTGAATAAACATATATCAGACTAAATGTGTTTTATATTAGATTCGTCAGCTACTTATTTTTTATGTGGCCATTTCAAAAAAGTTTTTTTTTTGTATCATCAGGGCTACTTTCAAAAATTCCAATTTAAGTCCGACTCATTCTTGACCGATTTTTACATTAAAGTAATGCTTTGGGGTAGACAAAACTAAATCATGACATCGTTCGATCGATTCACTCAGACTCATTCAGAGCAAGTAAAAGAACCGCAACACTGCTGTTCACTAAGTAAAGAAAAAACCTTCGACTTTTCACGTATATGTAGACTTTGGCTGACACATACAGATCCCAAATTATTAGTGCATAATTTAATCCGAAATTTCAAAACAACTCAGACAACTCTTTCGTGAGCAGAGAACTCGTATTTAATAGCCAGTGTCCGTTAAATTGCGTTTAGATCATTAAAAGCTTTTTCCACGTATTTTTTTTATAAAGGACTTTCTAAGAACACATTTTCTGAGAAATAGTTAGACAAAAAGCTTCAGCTTCAAATTTCAAAACCTTGGTATAAAGGACGATATTGAGATTTATGCATATTTCCTATATTCTTGAATATTTCAGAAATGACCAAAATTTCCCTGACTTATCTATATTTAATTTATTGAAATAATTCATAAAAAAAAAAATCTAGTAAAAATTGTTATGCAAATATCGAAATTATATAGCGAAAAACCAGTTTTTTTAGCGAAAACTTCGGAAACCTTCAACATGTTTAAATCAATTCTGGAAAAATCACCCATCGAGAAAAACTTTAATTCTCAGCAACAGTTAAGTGCCAACTACTGACAGGAAATTCTCAAATGTGCAACAGTGAATCAATTGCGAGTATCCTTTTACTATGGGGTATACAGGAACTCAATACATAGATAAATAAGGGGTTGTTTCACAGGACTAAATTGAGGGGAATAATTTTATTTATCCTTGATTCTTTTGAGGACCTGCTTTCGTGAGAGAGAAATGTTACAACCACAAATGAAGTGCTGTTTATATATACAAATCTAATTTACTTCCTTCCTTTGAAAGGGGAAATAAAATTATTTAGTATATATTTACCTAAGTTGAGGGGAGGAAATTAATGATTAGATATATAAATAGTGGGGAAATTTTTTGGAAATTTCACAGTAAATAAGGGTGGCATTTTATTGCTATGTGCTTTGCTTTTTTCACTCTTCGGAAATTGTCATTGTATTATATAATGAATCATCCAGAGTTTTTGGTGGGAAACCCTTTTGTACTGTGCATGAGGATTGTAAAAAGACTTTTTGTTGGTTATTAGATAAATGGAAAAATATAAATGAATAAAAAATTTGTTGACGAGTTAAATTTTTTATAATTTTATTTCATAAAAGTTGAATGGGAGATTTTTGGAAAATTAATTTTATTTTGAAAGTGGTGAAAACAAATTGTTTTTTTTTGTGTTTTTATTATGATAAACAATGAAAATTATTAATAGTAAGTTGTTATATATGAATTGAATAAAATTCACTTTACTGGTCAGTTGTTTGAAAAAAATGGTGGAATTGCTCTAAAGATGAAAAATGCAAACGGAAAATTACTAGTATTTTCCCGTCGGTTTATTGAATTTTCACCAATCAAGTTTGTTGAAAATTTGTTGTACATATTACAAAAAACATTTTATAGGCCTCAAAATTTCAGACATGCAATGGATACCTTAGGATTTTCTGATTGTGTCGAAATGAGTGTTTTTTATTCGGAATGTTTATTTAAAATAAAAAAAAAATAAAAAAAAAATAATAAAAATGTTGGATGAGATTATATTGGAAAATTTCAATATTTTAAGCTTTAGCATCTTTTTGTTGTAGCTATCAGAAGAAAAACAAATAAGTTCTCCCCACACTAATGTGCCGTCGGTATTTGCATTCTTTGGATTTGTTAGGTGATATCTTGTAATTTATTAACGCATACAGATGGGCAGATGATTACAATAGATTAAGGTGTACAATTCGTCGCTTGAGTATTTATTATTTTAGTCCAAACGCCATTTAGCCGTTTTCGAGAAAATCGATTTTAAAAGTTACTCCACAGATACCGCTTAAACCAGTCGAAAAAGATGCTCACATTTTAATTAAAACTAAAATTTGATGTGTGCTTAATACAGTTTTGAAATCTCAGTATTGTTCCTTGAATAATAATAAAGTTATGTAGGATTTACCCACGATAGTCCGAAATTGCATGATATTTAATTTCATAAATTGCACTCCAGATTGGTTACAATTGTATGAACTGGTTTAAAATATGGTTGTATGCGGAATTTTTAAACTATCATTCTTGAAATGAAGTATACTCTAAAGGTGGATAAAGGTCATAATTATAAATTTATTATTAAAAGTCAATTTACTTTTATACAAGGAAAATTTATATGAGGAAGCAAGAGTGTAGTGTTGTCGTATTGATATGTTGGTTTCTTACAAATATCAATTAAGATATCAAAATTAAATGCTTTAAATTCAGTACTAATTTTTACTTATTCATTGAGTTTCAGTTCTTAGTGTAACAAAATAAAACATTTTATATATTTTAGTTTTAGTAATAGTTTGTTTTTCAACACTTCGTTTACAGCTAAAGAGAGACTTATAGGGCGTTTTCAATATTTCATTTTCGACTGACAACAACACAACTCAGGGATTGTCTCTCAAGCTGAATTGTGCTGAAAATTAATTCTTGAAAAGGTACACAAGCTCATTTAAATCACATGGCACAGCTGCTCATTTTATAAAAACAATCAGTTATATTTTTAATATGGGCTTAAAATATTCTATGTCAATATCTGGTAGATATTTTGGATCACTTATATCTTTGACTTTTTCTTTTAAAATTAGTTTTAAGTGCGGATTATTAACAGTATTTAATGCTGGTAAAGATCCCTTACCACATGAATATCCTTATAATTCGTTTTGTACCTAATCTCAAGAGGATAGTTTTTTTTTTGTACACTATGACTTTATTATTTGAACAGGGTACTATGACAAAGTCTAATTTCTAGTTCAAACCGGAGAATGGTTTTATTTGAATACCTTCTTGTAATTAATTTGTTTCAAAAGTCAAATGTAGTCGGCTATTTATTTCCAGATCATTTAAATAACGATCAACTGCTGAATGTACACAGTCCACATCCTGAATTAAGGACTATCCCGGCTCGGAGTATTTGTGTGTTATAATTCTAAATGTTCTTATTCAAATTAAGAAACATCTTGATTCTTGATTCTGCGGTATGCAGGAGTCGCTTTACAAAGTAAAGCGATCAAGGTCAGGAAAATTCATATAACGAAAAAAAGTGCATTTGGAATGTATATCGTTTGCAGAACGACCGGTATAGGCCTCTGTCAATATTGCACAATATGTTAATTTTTGTAAATTAATAAGAATTGCAATTGCAGTTCAATTGTAAGTGTTTACTTTTCTTTTGTAATAAATTATAGTTGCTCTACCAGTTGGTAAACTGAATACTGTTTCCATGTCGTAATATAAAGTAAAATGTTTTATATTTTTCATTCCATGATCTACGTCCCTTTCATTTTTAGCACATTTTTTTTTCATGTAGATACTCTTCATAACTATTTTGTTCGATTTTAAATGGGCTTTTATTATTTTCATATTTTTTGGTTTATAAAAAGAATAATTAAATTCATTATATGCCCCTATTTCTGGTTTTACAAGTCATAGCTGTAATAATTATCACTAATAGAATGTATGAAAATAAAGAGTTTTCATGCTGACAATACAAGCATACACGTGCTAGGCATATACCCATGTGCATATTGCCAAGTTTGCTCCACACTAAGTAAAAATTTAGTTAGGTTATGCTTTTATGTAATGCTTTACTGCAATATAAGCTTCAATTAACGATATATGGAACACAAGATATTGCACTATAATAGAATTTTTTACTTACTTCTATAATATAAAACTTACCTCGTTAATATTAGAACTGAGTCTTTGAGAAACGATTTTCGCTGACACTACTCGCTTCACGTCATCAACTAACACGATTTCCAGTTTATAAAGTGACAAAATGAAAAACTATGCGTATGACATGTGCTGTCATCTTTCGTGAAATAACCAAACTACACCCAGTGAGCATATTATGTTCCACCTAATATAGAAAATTTAAATAAAAATAGGAAAAATTTCGAAATTACGGTTGCACAAGGCGGAAGTATGTATGTGTGCATATGATGTTTGTAAATTAATTTTACAACCGCAGTGCACTAGTTCCGGAAAAGGTTTGCTGATCGAAAGACAAAGATTAATCAAGCTATTCCAGAAAAAAATATTAGTAAAGCTTAGGAAAATCAATTCCATGGTCTAGATATTAGAAAATTCTTAGAACTATTTTAATAGTTCTTTTGAGTTTAACAGTTTCTTCTCAAAAATGTCTACTGGTATAAGGAAGAATCGTCTCTTTCATCCCAATATACATAGACTATACTTTGGCTTAGCTCTGACAAACTTGAACTATATTGATGGGACTTTTTTTTTGCATGTTAAATACCACATGATTTTCATAAATAAGCATATCAGATATATGAAAAATCACAAATTGTTACTAAATCACTTGTAGGTTAGAGAAGAAATGACTTTGCTGGGTTTATTTTCAAATAATGGTTCCAAATAAGTGGTTTCCTCAACACATCACACATGGAGTCAAACACTTATTGGAATACATAAGCAAAATGTAATTTAAACAAACGATAATAAAATATAATTCTGAATTTTTACATTATTAAAGTTAATTCCAAAAAAATTAATAAAAAAATATTACTTATGAGATTTTTCTTGTTCATTTTCGCTAATAAGATTTAATTTGAAATTTGTATAAATAGTTGTGGCCGATGAAATGATCGGGTAAACCTAAGGCACACTAACTCCTATAAGATTAACTAAGTGCTGCAATATGTATAGCTGATGTGAAAATTATGAATTCATACTGAATTACTTAGCTAAAGTGCGCTTACCAATAGCGTCTGTCAATTTTTAATTCAATTTTGGAAACGTGAAAATTTCTGTCTATTTTTTTACTTTTTTTAGGAAAATAAAACATCAAATCGAGGTCAAATGACCCCTTTCAAAATTTACTTTAAAATCGGACATTCATTGTTATTTCTTTCGCTCGTCTGACTTTATGTAAATTTTTATATTATCCAGTTATGCAATTTCTCACTTTCAGTTTTTTTTTCTTAGCTTATATTTTTACAGAGAAAAATTCTTTGCATAACTTATGTATTATGAGGGGTCATTTAACCCCGTACGAAATTTACGTATTTTTCTTAATTTCTCCAAGTGGAACCTTAATTCTGGACTCAGATACAATTCTCATACGGCGTGACATATAACGCATAAACAGAAAGGACGCTTATCGGAGATTTTCAAGAAACAATCCCTCCAATAAGTTCTCTATACACAGTAAAAAACGCACAAATTGTTGAAAAAAGGCTTAAGTATTTTTCCCTAAAATGTAGAGAATATTCACTAAAATTTAGGGGAATATTACCTACATTTTATGGAATATTTCCTAAATTTTAGGAAAAAATACCTAAGGTTTGTGGCAATACTTGTGCAATTTTTTACTGTTGTAACTCCCCTCGTGGAGTAACGGGGCTAGTTCTGGAAAAGGGGGTTCGAAGTGCTATACACACTTACTCTGAGCACCAGGTGGTTTTAGAGTTCACCAACTCGTGCATTAAATATAAATAAAGACAAGGGGAATTATTAGATATGTATATAAAAAATTAAATTAAATTAAAACGTTATAAAATTTATTCGGAAACAAAAAAGGATTAAACTAATTCAAATTCAATTTCAAACTGCACTAGTAAGATTTCGATCTTATAAGTAAGTGTAGCATAACTAATAATATACTTAATAATAATAGTAACAATTAAACTACACTAAAAAGGAAAGAAAAAGTTATTCATAATATTTACAAGCACTTAATTAGAGTAACAAAAACTATAATCCCTCAATACAAACTTATTAACTAAGAATTGTAGATAAAATAGCTTAGTAGAGAAAAAGTACGTAAAACTATTGGATAGATTGCAAATATGCAAAGAAATCATTGCGAAAACTGCGACTGCTGATGACTCTCCTTAGATGAATTGAAAGAGAGCTCCATACCCTAGTGGACTGGACAAACAATTGGTCCTCACAAGTACGCGAACAGAACCGTGACATAGATAAAAATGATGTTCTTGCAGATTAAGCAAAGGCTAATTTACTGTAAATGTAATCTGGCTGTTTGGTTACAATTAAATTGCGAAGAAACATTACAGTTCGAAATTGAATGTAAAAGTCCAATTTACAGCCCAGAATAGATGTGGAATACGCAGTGATATGACTGAAACGCCCTAGACCAAAAGTATAACGTGTGGCAGAGTTGAATGCTACATTAATCTTACGCAAGGAGTAGGAATCCAATTTGCAAGACACCTCACAGCCGTAAGTTTATAAGGGTACTAGTAATGATTTCACTCATATTACATGCATAGAGCTTCATGCACCTTGCCTATGACACTGTTAATGTGATCGAACCAGTTCAGAGTGCTATTAATAATTATTCCAAGATTCTTGACACGTTTGCTGTATTGAACGGCAATATTGTTAATCATTACGTTAGAAAAGGTAGAAGTGTCTATATGGGTTTTGTATACAATTATAGCGTCACTTTTGGCAGTTAGGCGAATTATCAATAGCCCATTTGGAGGCTCTTGCAAGATCCTCATTCATTCCGTACACAGCATTCTCCTTAAAGTAAGCGGTAGGTCGTTAATAAAATTGGAAAATAATAATGGGCGTAGAATAGACCCTTGAGGCACTCCACCAAGAATGGGTAGAAAATCAGAGACAGCATCCCCATAAAACATCCTTTGTACTCGTCCGCTTAGGTATGACCCAATAATTTTGCAGGCAAGATAAGAGAAACTAAATATTGTAGACAGTTTATATAACAGAAGTCTGTGGTTAACGTTATCAAACGCTTTTGAAAAAAACTAGAAGAATGAGCAAAGTGAGTTTATCACTGGCCAGGGAAGTTCTCATATCATTGATGATCTTTAACAATGCTGTGGTGCAGCTGCGATTTCATCTAAATCAATATTGTAGGCTAAACAACAAGTTTCTGCTATTTAAGAAGCTGGTCATGTGACTATGCAGGATTTTTTCAAAAACCTTAAACACGAAGGGTAATATGCTGATAAGGCGATATTCATGAGAGCTGCAAGATCTTTTGGGGATTGGTATAATTTTGCAGAGTTTCCAAACAGATGGAATGGAGGATCTTAAAAGGATGTTGTTAAAGAAATATGTCAGGCTTGCAGTTATAACGGGTAGTAAAATTTTAACAAACTTTAGATGCACATCGCCAACTTCAACTGCATTTGATTTCACTGAAATCACTGCTGCATAAGCATCCATCTCATTGATCAGCATAAAAGCAAGTTCTTCAGATGAATCAAGACCATTAAAACTTCTTTCTAAATAATCGCTCATATCAGAACCAACAACTTCAGTACGATCTCAAGAGGATGAAAACACTTTATTGAGCTCATTAGGATCAAAAGTTGCAGTTATGTTTCTAGACTGCCCAAACACCGATGTGCCTCAAGTCACGCCACAGATTCTTAGTAGGTATCTGAGTATTAAACTTAGAGTTGTGAAAATGCTTTTTCGGTATTTACCCTGTTGCGCAGGGACCGGATATGATTCCAGCATTCAGACATTCGATAAAGTTTCCACATCTCTAATCCTCTGTGTGAACCACGGACAAGGAGGATCCAAAATACGCCGCGCTTTTAAGGGTACATATTTATGGAAAAGATATCTAATACATTCCATGATATACTGCATTTGACGTCATCAAATTCACATGTGCCCATTCGATACTGCCCATAATAAATATTATTGAAGTCATGGTAAGTAAATGTGTTCTCACGTTGAGATGAATAGGAAAAATTATAAATCCTAAGAATCAGATCATGCTTGGAAAATGCAGGTAAGGAGATCTGATTAAAGAAGATAGATTAAACTAAGATAGAAAAAGAAAAAAAAATGAAAAATTTAATGAGGTTGCGCAGAAAAAGTAATTAGGATATATTAAAAAAAAAAAAAAAAAGTAAAACAAAAGGCAGCCAGAACTTATCTTTTCTTAATTGACCAACTCCTTTTCTCTTTCCGGTCCCCTTCAGATTTTTCCTTTTTGTTTTTGTTTTATTTCATTTAAAATTAATTACTTTCTTGGTACTTGCTGGACTTGTAATTTTTGACAAAAGACTGGTCGCTCGGCTCACTTCGGGGCGCGCTTTATAGACCTTTTCCAACTATTTGAAAATCTTTTCCAATTTTATTTCCAATCGAGGCATTTTCCAATCAGTTCAATTTAATATTATTATTTTTTTTTTTTGTATTTTAAAAGGGTCTCTCCCATTTATTAATTATTGTAAGTAAGCTACAAACAATTATGAGGCACTTAGAAGCTTAGATATACTTGACAGACGGAAGTACTTTGACAGTTGACTGCAATATTAGATGTATTTTTTTATTTTTCGGGGTTTTGGTATCTTTCACAGACCTTGGAAGGAGGGAACTTTTATTTTACTATTGGCGTGCCGTCGGAAATATAAAGTTCTTGGCACAATTTAAAAAATTTTTTTTTTCAACCTAACCTATACGCATTAAAGGTGAATATTAGCTTGAGACAAGCAGTCTTAAATAATTTCTTCACTAGAATTACCTTTTAAGATGTTTGCCAGCCCAATAAGTACTGCTGCCTCAGTTAACCTATTCAGTATCTATTCAATCCCTCTGCGAATCGCCCTAATACATGTGCAGTATCTTTGTGTTGGATACAGAAATGAAAAATGAAAATTTATTAAAAAAAATTAATCGGGAATTGATTTTTCTCTTTATTTTCCAGAATGGTGCATGGATTTTGGGAACGTAACACTGTGTAGCTAAAGGAAATAGCACAGATAAGAAATTCCCAGATATCCACGATATCGACGATGCCTCGACCATGGCAGCAATGCCTCACTACAATATAAAATCAACCATACCTGAAACGAAAAACTTTTGTGTGATTGTGTTTTCAAAGTTTTTTACCACCCTGATAAATTAGAATTAAAATAGTAAAACAGTTGGACTTAAGTGAAATGTCAAGTTTTCATTTCATTACATTACTAAATGTGAATAATTTACACACATATTTGACATTTTTTTTTATGAAATCTTGTGAAAGTATGGGGACTTTGTTGAAATGTAATTTCAAGCTATAAACATACAATGGACATTGAACTGGCCTTCTTACAAATATTTTTATTAAATGAGATTTGCAAATACACAAAATGGCTGAGCAATTTTGAAGGATTTAATTGAGATTTTCAGAAATATTGCGATTTTGACAAATCCGTTTTGAACAACATAAATCTGATATAAGACCGTTCGCATATATTGAGAATCGTGCAACTTAAAAACTTTTGAGGTAATATCATTAATGAAGATTAGGATTTTATGGGACCTTAAAGCTATCCTAACATAACAAAAATGTCCTTGTAAAATGTGTTATTTATAAAAAAGAAAAGAAATTATTTTGTCTTAGAAAGATATAAAGGCTAAGTCATGTAGTTTTCCTAGATGTAAGAAAATGTTTCATTTTCTAATTTCAATTTCAAAAACACATTTATTGCTTGAACTCTAGCTAAGCCTAATACAATAAATGTACAATACCCACGGCTACAAGGCCATTTGTGCTCCTCACCTCAGTAGGATTGTAATTTTTATTCTTACAGGTAATTTGTAGCTTCCTTTTTAGTTTAGTGCTTCTTATTATGCTAATTTTACAATTTTATTTCTTATCTGCTATCTTTAATTTAGTTCATAGTTTTATGATTGTAGTTTAAAATTTTTAGATATCTCACAATTTGCCTTTTGATCATGACTTATATGTAGGAATTCGTTGTGGCTTAGAAACTATTTCCGTATCTAACATAAATCTAACAGTACATTACTTAAGCCGTAAATCTAAATTATGTATTAGTTTAGTATGCGCCCACTAAAAAAATAATATAATAAAAGTTAAAAAAATTCACGTTTTGAGTGAACTAAGACTAGTGAATCCTAATGAATAAATATTATTAAAATTATTGCTAATATTTATTTTATTCCCGTATTATATCCTTGTGTTTCCGTTATTGTCCTGTAAGTATTGTCTTAGTGCGGTGAGGAGTACATCGGAGTCCTCCTTGTTATAATTAAGGAGGTCCCTAGGTCTTTTGGTGGTCCCTAGTACGTGCAGTCATCTTTGTAGTTCACCGCACTGTAATAGGATGTGACGAGCTGTGAGAGATGAGTTTGGGCAGTATGCGCATTTGGGACATGTGCTCCTTTCGAAGAGATGGCTTTTGACCTGCAGAAAGTGTCCCAGTCTAGTCCTGGCCATAGAGATTATTTTTTGCCTCGGAAGATCCGGCATTATCGGTTTTTCAATTGTTCTGTAGTGCGTTGTCAGGAAGGTGTCCGAATCAATCCAACATACTAGTCGTCTTGCTTCAGACAACCTCCTGGCTCGGAACCTTGCAGCTTTGTAGGCTGGAGGGACAATGTCTGGTTTGTTTGAACCTGCCGCCTGTTTAGCCAGTTCGTCCGCAATTTCATTACCACGGATCCCCACGTGAGTTGGGCACCTTGCCAGAAGGATTTTAGTTGTGGCGAGAGAGTGACGTATATTTTCGGCTAGAGGGTTTTTGGTTATTTGTATTCTCTATTGCCTTTAGGGAGGACAGGCTGTCCGTGAAGATTGCCGTGCTTTCATCTTGCTGATTGGCCCATCTAGCCACTTCCCAGATAGCCGTTAACTCCGCTGAGAAAATATCCATCCATGCAGGTAATACCTTGAAGATGTTCTGTTCTGTGTCCAGCTAGTTGGAGATATTAACTGCAATAGCGGCGCCTTGGTCCCCTTTAGTTGCATCTGTGTATATAGCACACAAGTTATTTTATACCTGTCATTGAATTCTAAGTGCAAACGCTTTTTGTTGTCGTCATCTAGTTGTTGGTACTCTCTTTCGTTCATATATATTTGATTAGATGAAATGAGCCAGGGTGAGCGATATGCTACCGGGTTGGTTACTTTGAGATCAAGTGGAATATCTTTGAGGGACGTGGGGATGTAAGCTACCTCCATGTGTAGACCCGAAAGCGTTCCCTTAGTGCAGGTGCGGTTGGTGGAGAGGAGATCTAGTATAATGTTGCGGAGGGGAGCGTTAGGATTGTGAATGCTCTTGAGGACTAGATTGCAGTTCAGAGCCTCTCTCCTTTGTTGGAGGGTTGGGAACCCTGCCTCGATTAACAGGCTTGGAATTGGAGTGATTCGAAGCGCACCTAAGGCTGTCCTAGCAGTGACGTTTAGCGCAGTTTGGATTTTCGCTTGGCTTTTTGTGCTCATATGGCCATAGATGATCAAGCAGTAGTCCATTCTACCTATAACTAGCTGTTTTGCGTAGCTGTGTTGAGATGTAGGCCGTTGTTCCTCCTACAGATCAGTCTAAGGAGATTGTTCCTCTTTTTGATATCCTCGGCCACTATACGTGCTTGCTTGTTCCAGCGAAGATTGTGCGCAATGGTCACACCCAGTACTCGAAGTTCCCTTAAGGGGGGGGGGGGGGGTAGAAGCTATTTTATCGGAGAGGCGTGTTTCGTTGCAGCTCCGTCTCCTACAGACATGTAGAGCTTCTAATTTACTGGTAGATATTTTAGCTCCGTTAGCGTCGGCCCAGACAGAAGTTTCTCTGTGAGCTCTGCTAAGTACGTGATTTACCAACGGAACGTCACCAGAAGCGTAGCAGATGACGTTGTCCGTGTATATGTGGAAGTGAAGGTTAGCTATATCATTTAACTTTACAGATAGTGAATGGATATAGGTCGAGAAAAAATGAACCCAGAGTGGAGAACCTTGGGGTAGTCCGTTTTCTAAGCTACGGATTTTCGATAAGTGTCCGTTTACTCTCACTTTGATTCTCCGGTTCGAGAGGAATGAGTCCACTGCTTTAACGAATTTAGTGCCAACGCTCCACTTCCGCAATTGTTGTAGGACGGTGTACTTCGGTGTTCTATCAAACGCTTTCTCCAAGTCTATTGATAGTACAACAGTATGCTGACGACTTACGAGTGCGCATGCTAGATTATGCTCCAGTTCCTGCAGGAGTTATTGGGTTCCTCTGCCCGGCCTGTAGCTTGTAATCGTTGGCACCAACTTTTGCTCAAGCAGCCAAGATAGTATGTTGGCCATCAGTTTCTCTAGAATTTTAGAAGTTGTTCTTAAATGTGAGATAGGTCTGGTCTCAGGGGGAAGGAGATTTCTATTGTTCCCCTTTGGAATCGGGCGGATCTCTGCTAGTTTAAATTCCCGTGGAAACCTGCCTTGGTTAAGAACATGTTTAAATAGCTCTATAGCTCTTTGGCGGCAAGCATCTGGAACTTGTTTTAGAATTCCAAAGGAAATATTGTCTAGTCCTGGAGTGGATCCTTGGAAAGAGTTAAGTGTGAGCTCGAGCTCCTGCAAGGAGAAGGGTATGTCTACTGGCGAAGGTGCTACTGGTTTTGGAGTACTTCGACTGAGCGTCTCGTCCTGTGTCTTACTTGCTAGATATGTGGGACTACAGTCAACGTGCTTTGCGTATAGCGCTAAGTGTTGGGCTATGTGCTCAGCTATTAGCGCTGGGTCTTGAATAAGGTCGTTCCCTATCCTAAGACCTGTAATGTCTGCCTTGGTAGGGTGACCGCAGATAGCTCTGACCTTCCGCCAGTTCTCTTTCATGGGTGTGTCAGCGTTTATGTTCGAGGCGAACTCTTGCCATGCTTGCTTCTTCGAGCTCCTTATTTCCCTCCGCATTTGCGAATTTTTCCCTGTATTCCATTGCATTCAGACTGGTCGAGATTCTCTTGAACTTTTTCCAGGCCACATCCTTGCGATATATGTACTGACGGACGCTCGCTGTGAGCAGGGCGGTTGTACCTTGATTGTCTGTTTCGTCATAAGGATGGCATTGTTGGCCACTGATCTTATAGACCTTGCCAGCAGTGCTACTTCTTTGTCCACGTTTGGACTGGACGGATAGCGTAAGAGGTATTTTTCAACCTCTGTATGGAATTTGCGCGATGTTCTGCGCATCTCGAAATGTGTGCCTTCTTTGGGAGTGTCCTTGCCAATCTGATTACAATTGGGAAGTGATCGCTGTTTCTTGGATTCTCAATTGTGTGCCAGTCCGTTGCTGTAGCAAGTGATTGTGAGGCGATGGAGAGGTTGATGTGAGTTAGTGCGTAATGGGTCTTGAAGATAGTGGCAGACCCTTCATTGAGGAGAACGAGTTCTGCATCATCCAGCCATTACGCGATCGTGTTTCCCCTTGTGTCACTCCTTGTCGATCCCCAAAATGGGTGATGCGAATTGAAGTATCCCAAAAGGAAAGTCGGACCTGGGACTTGCTCTACTAGAGAGCTTAAGATTCTGGAGTTGATCCTGTCCTCAGTCCCCACATATATAGATAGGATGTCAATAGAAGGGTTAGTATGAACTCTGACAGCTATAGCTGACAGTGTGCTGGAGATAGGAATATGTGTGCATGGGATGTCATTTCTGACCAACACGGCCACTCCGCCTCTGCGTCCTGGCTGTATGTTGGCAAGATATGGGGTGTAGTATCGGATTCGGATGGGAGGATTTGTGGGCAGGGATGTTCGTCTCCTGAATAGTCAACATAGCAGGGCAGAGGTCGGAGATGAGCAGCTGGAGGTTACCCAAGGTATTGTAATAGCCGCAGAGGTTCCATTGGATGATAGTAAAATCTCCACTTCTATTCTGGGCTTGAGAGAGGTTGCGTGACATAAATTCTAAAGTGAGTTAGGACCTGCAAATTAATTTCTGATTGTTTTTTATATTTATGAGGATATTGACTCAAAACTGTTCATTTCTTCGCCTGTATCCGACACCGGGTGTGTCGATTCATTTTCACCTCTTTTGGTAAGAGGCGAGGTGATTGGTGTTTGGGGAAATCCAATCTTGGTGCAGTAATGGATTTGAAGGTGTTGGGGGAGAGAGAGAAAAGTTTGTTTGCGTTTTCCAGGGTTGCTAGACAGCAAAAGCCTGCAGTTTCTGCCGTGAAGGCGATGTTTAGTTCTGTCGGTTCAGTTTTGGTCGTGACAGTTTCTGAGATGTGTGTAAAGAATTCTTTTTTTGGATTAATTTTTGGGGATATTGCGAGTGTTGGTTGTTGTATATGAATTTGTGCAGTTGTTTTAATTGAGGTCTGTTCCTCTTTTGTGACGGGTTTTGGTTCTTGCATTCGGTAAATTTATTGGGCTTGATTATTTTTTGTATGTTTGCCTGTGGTATTTGTTGGGTAGGGCTGTTAGTTTGGTTAGTGGGTTGATATTTAGAATGAATGTTTATATTTTGCTGTGTTAGTTGTTCGGTGGGGGTGTAAGGTTTGTTAGCGAGTGTTGGTTTGGATTGGTGGTTTGTATTTTTGTTGTGTACGTTGCTGCTAGTGGTCATAAGGATATTCTCTTGCTTCGTCTGCGAGTTTTCTGAAATGGTTATTACTACGTCCGCGAACGATGTGCCCGGCAGGGTTCTACTCTGGCTTTCATTCACCGGAGCAAGACCCCCATACATGGCATACCACTTCTATCTTGTATCATAACGGGTTATGTGAAGGTCTACTTGCATTTTGACGATAGCTTTCTCCTCTTCGAAGCTAGGGTAAGGGCTAGGTCGAGCGTATCTTGGTCACCCTTCTTTTGACAGCCTATGCAAAATATCTTCTCGCATTTGTAGTCCTTTTCGTCTTGTGCTTTAGGATCGGTGCAGGTTGGGCACCTGGGCGTATTCCTGCAATGCGTCTCGTGGTGCCGGAATTCGTAGCATCTCCTGTACTTTAAAGGGGCTGGATACCATCTACGAACTGGCAACTTTTCGAGACAACAGACGATTGCGGTGGGAGGAGAGAAACGTTCAAAAGTTATTTGTAATGACCCAGTCGGGACTATTTCATCTTGGGTATTTCCAGTGCGCGTCTTTTTTTAACACCTGTGACAGTTTTATTTTTTTCTCTGAGCCAGTCTAGGATCTCTGCTTCAGTAAGGTTCCTAAGGTTTGGGGCATAGGTGGTACCTCGGAAAGAGTTTAGCTTTCCGTGGTATTCCACCTTTACATCATGCTCTCCAATGTTCGGTAAGTTCTTCAGCTTCTCTGCATCAGCCTTAGATGGAAGGAAAACTAAGTAGTTGCCATCGCGTAGTGCTTTGCATGTTCTGACTTTGGGGGCCATATGCTCGATAGTTTTGCAGACCATGAACGGATTAAGGTCCGTGATCTTTTTATTGGGCTCTACTAATGAAATAAATGGTAACGTATTTGGGGTTCGGGCCTGTGAATGCGTCGGCAAAGGTTTTTTGTATTGAGGGCAGGCCTCTCAGCCGTGTCCCTCGATTATGGTTTTTAAGCGCATGCGTTTCGTATAAGTTTTTGTGGTAAATTGTAATTCAAAAGAACAAACTAAGACTAAGCTTTCCCTAGGAAAATTTTGAAAAGGAAATCAAATTCAAATTCAAAAACAACAAACAAAATTTTTATAATTAGCGAGAAAAAACCTCCTTCTATCCAGGTATTTAATCCCACCTACCATTCGGTAGTGGTGTGACTACTGGCAGCAATTTCTAGATATTCTTGTGTTGCTGCAACCTCTTGGGAAAATTGGGCGTGAATGCGTTTTTCGGATTCTCTCAACAGATTCAGGAACTACTTAATCAATTTAGCGCATTTGACATATGAGAGCTCGTTGTTTACTGGTTATGTAAATCAGTCCAGCGTTGGCAGGGCAACTTGGAGTTTTTGCTTTCACTTCGTACTTCAGAATTTTTATTTCACTATTTGTGTTCTTAAAAAAAGCACGACACACAGATACAATTTCTACTTTTTGTAATGTTTAACCACTTTTGCTTTTATGTGTACTACACTTAATTCCTTAATTATATTCCTTTTAAAAAGCGCGTAATTTAACACTTCTGTTTCGCTCGGCTGCCCTTGACAGAATATTTCTAATTTGATTTAAACAATGCAGCGGTGATCAGTGTGAATCTTATAAATGTTTATTTATGTTTTGACAAAAGCCTTTGATCTTAGGAGTCTTAGATATGCATCATATCGAATATATTTTTATTTTTATATTTCCTTACAGTACTCTTCCATATCTTATAAATAAAGAATTTATTAAATATATGCACTAAAATACTGTGCGTGTCTATGCCCAGCATAACGCAATTAAGACACTAATCTAGTTATAAGTACTGTTTTTATAAAAAATACTCACCTAATTTATCAGTAATTTTCTCTATAGATAATTGAATTTCTAAATTTATTAAAATCATTGCGATATGTACCTACATTTTATACTTAAATCTATTAGTGAAACTTTGCCGAATCAGCGTCTCTCTCTAGCATTTTCTTTTGTTGCTAAAACGAATAAAATCTATTAGATGCTCTTGTTTCAGTTATTCTGTAGATTCTAATAAAACTTAATGTATTCAATTCGACCATAGCACAATCATAGTTCGATTATGTATTGCTGGACACAAAGTTCACTGATCATGTATAATTGCTTGCACGAAATCAGATTAAAATATTTAATTTATTATTGAGTTTTCAACTTAAAATTCCTTGATTGTATACATATCTATCAATTGTGCACTTAAAGTAGACGCCATTGAGCAAACATTTTGCAATTATTATTATCAAAAATAAATCTGCTGAGTCATTAGTGATACTCAAATCAAAAAAGAAAGCTTTCGATCGGTATGGATCGAGTGATAACAGTTTGTGAGTGAAAATGTTTTTATAATTCTTATTTAGTAGAGGAAGGTAGAGAATTTGCAGTGTGGTCTATCATCTTCATATCTTTTACAATAATAATTAAAACTCAAATAAAAAGAAATTAAAAGTTTTTCATTTAAACTTCTGCTCCAAATTAAGGCAGTTCTATTTAATGAAATTTCCATCAGTGGTAAAATCTATCGAATGCCTTTGAGAAATCAAGCAGAACTAAAATCGTTGGATTATTTAGATCCAAAGCTGCTCTTATATCATCAAAAGATGCTAGTGAGAAGTTTGCAAGACTAGATGAGAAGTGAAAGCGTAGTATTGTGATATTCTAATAACAAATAATAATAAAAAAAAAATCATGCAGAAAACAGACTGCAAATTAAGGCAACTATCTTCTGCCATCGCATGCATCCTCGTAGTCTACCAAATGCCAGAAATGGATTTTTGAAGTTTTCTAGGATCTAAAATGTCCAAAATTCCTTCCTGAAACCTCGTGTATATTAGCGCAAAGCCGACTAGATATGTTAAGTATGATTTAAATATTATTTAAATAAATATAATTATAATAATAATCTGGGGATTTTGTTGATTGGGAATAATGTCGGATACGTTGGACAAAAAATCTCCAGTCTTCATAGAAAATAGTTTTTTGACGAAAAAAAAAACTCTTTACAAACAAAAATCTTTGAAGAAAGAAATTTCTTTGCATAAAAGGGCGTTTTGAATCAGCAGTGTTGTGAAGTCGAATATGAGATCAATATAGGTTTCAGACTTCACAACAATCCAACAACCCAAGCAAGCCCCATGAATTATCGTCATTGTTTTGCTTACTCAATAACTTTTACACATTTCCGTACTGCAGTAAATTGAGTTTAGGCGATCGATTTAATTAAGTAACTGGGTCAGTTAATTTGCAAATCGGAGGTGTTTGAACGTTGTTGAAATGACAAAACAAATAATTTTTGAGGTCGATTTGACGATTGAGGAAGGTAAAAATATAAAAATTGAGCAGTTGAGTTCGAGACGGATAATAATAAAGTCTAATAGAAATTAAAGCCGTTTTTCTTTTTACTTTGATAAGTAAACGGCTAGCATACGCCACTGGCTGCTCATTTCCAACCTCCCCTTGGGATAAAACTGCTCCCAGTGCTTCTCCACTTGCATCCGTTGTTAAAATAAATGGTTCCGAAAACTCAGGATATTTTAGTAAGGGAGGAGTAGTTAGTGCTTATTTAAGTTGCTTGAAGTCTTCCTCGCATTGTATTGTCGATTTAAACTTAAAAGTTTTTATTAAAAGCTTGTTAAGAGGTTCGGATATTTGGGAAAAATGTGGAATGAACTTTCTGTAATAATTCGTAAGCCCTAAAAATGATTGCAGTTTTGTACACATTATGTTTTTGTTGGATCGGGATGTACTCCTTCCGAAGTACAAATATGGCCGAGGTATACAACTTCTTTCCTTAAGAATTGGCATTTTTCGGGAGGTTATTGATTCGTAACCTAATGCGAACATTCAGGAGTTTTTCGTTGTGATCTTCTAGATTTTTGCCATATATTACTATGTCATCTAAATAGACAAAACAATGGAGGCCTTGTAATCCCGTAAAAAGATAATTCATAAGCCTTTGGAATGTTGCGGGTGCTCCAGTTAATCCAAAAAGCATTCTTTTAAATTCATACTGAGCTAAATTCATGCCAAATGTTGTTTTTGCCCGATCTTCTGGAGATACTGGTATTTGGTGATATCTACTAGCTAAGTCTAATGTGGTGAAGTAGCGCGCATGTCCCAGCTTTGTCTAGAATATCCTCAATGCGTGGTAATGGGAATGCATCACCTATTGTTATTGCATTGAGTTTTCTAAACTCTACCGCTATGCGCCACCGCTTTTCACCTTCGGGGCTAGGCTGTTTAGGGACCACCAATAGTGGAGAGTTCCATGGACTCTTGCTTTCTATTATTAGGTCATTTCGTAACATTTCGCGTACTTGCTCATGAATTATTGCTTTGTGAGCGTCGGGTAATCGATACATTCTCTGATTTATTGGACTATGTTCTTGCTTAATGTGGATTGAGTGAGTTATAGCCGTTGTATGAGATAGTTTATATCCTGGCAAGTGGAAAACATCATTAAAATCCTTTCAAATGTTTCTAATGGTATTACGCTCCTTCTCATTTAGGCAATCTGCTAGTCGAACTGTGATTCCAGAGCTTTCAATCTATCGTTTAATTTTACATACATTTGGCTTGATATTCTGTTTACGCATCTTTCTTTCATCAGGATTCTTGGAATCCCCCTGTTTTCTACAGCTTTAGGGATAGATTTGCAATGAATATCTGTGAGTTTAGTAACAATATAATCGCGAGTGAATCTGAGATTTATTTTAAAAGGTTTCAAGATTTGTCCTCTTTCATTAACGTTTAAAATTGCTATGGTTAGTTCATTATTGACAGGTTTTACTAAACAGTTAGTAAAAAAGACTCCCGCACATATTTCTTGCGACATACACAGCATTTCTTCGTTTACATTACATTTTACCTTAATAAGTTTTTCAGTGCGACCTGGAATGGTAATGTCTTCTGCAGTTTAAATTGCAGGTAATGCGGAAACGGAAGATGAGTAATTTGATGTCTCTTTACCGCGGATATTTTTTGGTTGGACTTTGGAGTATCACTATAGGGCTTAAGGTTAATACTAAGGTATTTAGTTGCGTCTAGGCTACCTTTTTGTACTCTAAGGTCGGGCTTGACAGAATTGAAAGAATTTTTCTGTACCCTGACACTTTTCTTATACTTGCTTCGTGAACACTCAGAGACTTTATTTGTTAGGGCTGGTGAGCTGAGAGAAATAACATATTCTTTTTAATTTGGATTTGTTCGGGGGAATCTTACTACTTGATTTGGGCCTTCGATATTGCAGTGACGAGAGAGAAAATCATACCCTAATATTCCATCATTATCAATAGTCGGTAAATCTTTTACTATATGGGATCCACATTCTTTTTCGGAGGTTAAATTAATAATTCCAGAAGAGGTGCGCCACGGATTTTTCCATTACCGAAAACTGTACTTATAGTCGTAATTTTAGTTGAGTTAATGGGTATATTTGGTTTTAATGATTTTTCTTTAAGAAGACTAATCTCGGCGCCTGTATCCAACAGTAAATTTGCTTTTCCATTCTTAGCTATATAAAGGTAGGTTAGCAGAACGCTTATTTAATAAACTACTGTGTGATTGTTGTGCTGCTTGTTGGGGGAGAACGGTTTTATTGGGCTGACACTTAGACTGTTTTGTTGGGTCGATGTGGCAGCCCCGTCTTAGTTTTCCTGTAAACTATTATTTTCAGATGATTGAGTGGAATGTGCATCCCATTGGTGTTTGGCTCTACATTCTTCCATATAGTGGCCGTTGCGTTGGCAAAACTCACATTTTTTCCTTGATGGGCAAACACCTATCATGTTTGCTTGGCGCCGTGAATTCATTGATTGGCAATTTTGATTATTGTGTGCGTAAACTTTATAATTAGTACAAAAGGGAGAAGATTTTCGTAATCTGCAATCAACGTAAGAGTGATTAGGTGTTTGTCTTTGCGGCCTTTTAAGTTGTGAATTATTTGAATTAAAGTATTTGCAAGTTTTAAGTAGAAATGGAAAAACGTGGCACATCCAAACCTAAATTAAGATCATTTCTTGATCCAAGAGATCCCAGTGTTGATAGAAGCTGTCCACCTAGGCCAATTATAAGACCTAATAGGAGTTCTGATAAAGAGGATGAAGATTCCAGTACTTCTGGTGAAAGAACTGGCACGATAAGTGATATTTCTTCTGGTGAGACGGAGGGTGCTTTTCTTGAGAATGCGTCTAGTGGCAAATGATAAATTTTGTCATTAGTATAAAATAAATTGAACCACATTAACAATAGCTGATACTTCCACGAATAGTAAAAGTAATAATACTTTACATTTAGCAAAATATTCGACGGATCTGATCATCAATCTATAATTTATACCAATTGCATCCGAAGAATAATTGAATGTGCCGATAATAGCACAGTTGCAGCATATGGAACATCCAACTTAAAAAATCCTGGTATTGTACCTCGTGGAGAATTTATTCACAAATTATGCAAACAATATTCATACTGAGCCCAGGATAAAAATGAGCAAGTCCACATTAGCTTTTTTAAATGATGATTCAATTAAGAAAGAAGTGTCTGTGCGAAATAAACTCCTTTCAATTTGTCCAGACGTTAATTCAATTTACAATCGCATTCAGAAAATGATAAGCGATGAACAATCTTTCAATAAGAAGGAAATTTCAAATAAATCTGTATTTATTTGGATTTCATTCGCTGAGATATATAACGAAGTTGTCTATGATGCTCTAAGTATAGAAAAAAACGCATCTTCACATAAGAGCAAAAGTCTGGAAATAATCTCAAATAATGGAAAAGTTTTTATAAAAGGTCTCACATCGGTTTATGTAAAAAATGGTCAAGAAGCTTATAAGTTGCTAACATATGGATTGGAAGGATTAACCTACAAATTAACAGCTCTAAACGCTCATTCAAGTCGTTCACATAGTATATTTTTCATAGATGTGATAACATATTCTTATCCAGATGGTACTTTTTCACATAATTGCTATAAGTTTTGTGATCTTTCTGATTCTGAGAGACAAAAAAGGACAGAAAGTGATGGACCTAGATTGAAAAAATCTCAAAATATCAATAGATCTTTGACGTATTAAAAACAATGTTTTAATATTGCGTATAATAAACAAAAAACTAATGCAGCAGATAACATTCCGTATAGAAATTCTAAGCTAACTCTAATTCGTCAGGCTACTTTAATCGGAAAGGAGACATTTTCAATGATTATAAACATAACACCAACCAAATCTCATATTGAAGAGAATCTTCATGTGTTAAATTTTTCTTCAATAGCAAAAAATATTGTATATAAGTCGAATATTGCGAAAAATTCATGTACACGGTACTCTTGCTTTGATTCTCAAACATTACAAACGACAACGAGGCCGGTAAGTTCCGTAAATACAAACGGTAATGATTCTAATTCTCTTTGCGAAGAAAATATTAGATTACGAAATGAAAATGAAAGACTGAAATTAGAGATTTTAAGACTAGTAAATCAAAACGTGGAATTACGAAATTCCATAGTTTATGAATATGAACTAAAATTAAAAGAATGCAATGACAAATGGCAACATCGTTTGGGTCAACTATCAATACCGCAAATTTCTGATCCTAAGGGAGAAAAGCTTTCTACAGCCAGATTTGAAAAACCCTCCATTAATTACTGGCAGCTGATTGCGCAAGCAATAATTGACTCAGGAAAAGAAAAACGGTTTTAATTTCTACTGAACTTTATTATTATCCGCCTCGAACTCAACTGTTTAATTTTTATATTTTTACCTTCCTCAATTGTCAAATCGACCTGAAAAATTATTTGTTTTGTCATTTCAGCAACGTTCAAACACCTCCGATTAGCCAATTAACTGACCCAGTTACTTAATTAAATCGATCGACTAAACTCAGTACGGAAATGTGTAAAAGTTATTGAGTAAGCAAAACAATGACGATAATTTATGGAGATTGCTTGGATTGTTGGATTGTTGTGAAGTCTGAAACCTACATTGATCCCATATTGGACTTTACAACAGCAGGAACTGTATTACTCATCAGTACGGCTTGGTTTTGACTAAATTCGCTAAAATCTATTTCATATCAAAACTCTCTAAAAGATAGTTTTTTTTTTAAATAAAAAAAAATAAAAAACACTTAAGGCCCAAAACTACGAAGGTGGCGAATTTGCTTTGCCAACTCATAAAAAAATAAATCTGAATAAATTTTAGTAAATAAGCATTTAATACTATTGAAATTAATTGGATATATCTATACATTGAGAAAATTATTTCAAAAATAAGTAATTATCATTAATTTAACAGAAAACAAGGTTAAAAAGTCATTTCGGGAACGCGTCCGAAACACCAACTTGTAACTTCAACTTACTTAAAAATGTAGTAAAATCCAACTTTAAATGTTTTCAACATTCATTGTGAGTATTTTGGTTCCTAAAAAATACATTTTTTAAAACTAACATAGACAAAATAAATTTATTTTAAACGCAGGATTAGTTAAAAGTTCTTAAAATTATTATTGTTAGATTGCGATTAACCTCAAAATACGGCATCTAAGATGGCGGGCGTCGGAATAAAGTGCGCGAAAGTTTAAAAACGTCATTTCGGGAACAGTCATTATGGCAACGTTCCCGAACATGATGACACGTTCCCGAAATGACTTTGATGTTCCCGATATGACGTTATTAGCGCTGAGGGGAATATTGAACTAGCATTTTGTGGAAATTAGAGTTTTATATTTACTTGCAGTAAACATGGAAACAAAAGAAAATGGGAAGAAGAAGAAAAAGGTCTACAAAAGCACTTAAGAAGGATAGTTCAGCTTATTTACCTCACAGGGAAAAAGCGAATGCAAGGAAAAGAAAATTTTTAGATAATATGACAGAGGTACAAAAAGAAATTAAACGAGCTAAAGACAGGGAGTACCACCAGAAAAACAAAGCGGAAAACAAGGTAAATAAAATATCGGATTCGACTGAACGTGAAAAACGAGTGCTAAGAAAACAATGGAAGAAAGCATCAAAAAAGTATAGAGACAAGAAAGAAGATGTTAGCAAATACAGTCAGTGATACGCCTCCGCCTTCAGATAATGACCTAGACATACCATTATTACCATTACCACCCCTCTCGCAGTTTATTGCAAAGACAACGTGGAAGAAAAAGAGTAAAAAAGACCGAGCAAAAGGCATATCGAAAAATATTAAAGCAACAAGGTATGATTACAGAAATGAGACGTGAAATGAGCAATGAGCAATGAGGAACAAATTAAAAAGAATGGAACAACTAGAGAAGAAGAAAAATATACGAATGACTCCTAATAGCAAAGTGGATGCCTTAATTAAAGATATACCTGTGCCTGTGCCTCCTCAAGTACGCAAGCAGCTGTTATTTGGGGAGGTATTATCAACTCAACTGTAGACGAAGCCAACAACATTACAGAAAAACTCAAAAGAGAGAGAGGTTTTTCAAAAATGTGTCAGTGGTACCGATATTACGAAAAATATAAATTGTTGCATATGGCCAAGAAATTTATGCCCAAAGAGAAAAATAATCAACCCATTCTGAGATCTGACCGTAAAGTTCGCGAAGTTGTTTTGAAGCCGGATGTACCCCAAAAGATCAAGGATTTCTTCCAAAAAGACGATGTTAGTAGGATGTGCCCAGGTAAAAGGACTTCGTAAAAAAAGACGGTGTCAAGAAACAAAAACGCGTCCTTTTATCAACAATCAAAGCATTACATCCAAAGTTTGTTCAAGAAACTGGAATCAATTTACCATACACAACATTACTAAGAGCGAAGCCATTTTGGATCGTAGCACCAAAACTAAAAGACCGTCAAACTTGAGAGCTTCGAACTAAAACTAAGGAAATTAAATAGCTTACATCAAACAGGTTGCCATGACACTGAAGCATTTATTAAAGAATATGTTTGTGACTTCATATCCTATGAATGTGTGAATGGTTTATGCGATAATTGCAAAGAACTGACATTAGTAGAAGGAGAAAACGAAGATTCTGTGACATATTTTCAATGGCAATCCGTAAACAAAGAAAATATCATTAAGGGAGAAAAAAACATTTAAAATTACAAGTAAAATCCCTATTACAACCACAGTCAAAGAGTTGAGAAAAACTCTAGCTGAAGAAATTCCCATAATGAAACAACCTCTTTATGGCATTTACAACTATAATAAACAAAAAAAAGAGCTGAAAGAAAAAATGACTGAGAATGAGATCATGATCCAAATTGACTTTTCGGAAAATTACACGACAAAATACTCAACAGAAATACAGTCGTCGCACTACGTCAAAAATCAATTAACTATTCATATTGGAGTTTATTACTCACGAAATGAAGACCATCAGTTGCAAACCACGTCGTTTGCTACAGTGAGTGAAAATTTAGATCATCAGGCCCATGCAGTGTGGGCACATATGAAACCAATTTTAAGGAAAATTTTGGAAAACAAGAAAATTGACACCCTGCATATTTACTCTGATGGACCAACGTCGCAGTATCGTAATCGTACAAATATAAATCTATGGCTCAAAACAATAATTGACGAATACAAACAAGTAATAAAAGCTACGTGGACATTTAGCGAACCCGGACATGGAAAAGGTCCGATGGATGGTGTAGGTGGAGTCCTAAAAAGAACTGCCGATAGCCATGTGTTGATGGGAAAAGATATCAAGACTGCCTCAGAATTTGTTAATCTGTTTAAAGACTGTAATATCCACGTGGAAGAAATTTCTGTTGATGAAGTTAAAGTCATGAAGAAAATGATCCCTAAATCAATTGATGCTGTTCCAGGTGTAATGAAAATCACCAATATTGTTTGGCAAAAAGGCCTTGAAGTTATTATAGAATTGTTCCAATATAAAAATTTGCAAAAAGTGTTAAAACTGCAAATGCTTTCCAGAAATGAATGCAGCGATTTTATCGAACCCACGGATGTTGATATACCTTTAGAAATAGAATCGTGTCAACAAAAACCATCTAACATAAATTTTCAAGATCTGACGAATACCAATAACAGACAAAGCATTTTTAAAAGCATTTATGACTCTTCGTCATCTGATGACGAAAATTTGAAAATAATTTCTGATCGCCAGAAAGCTCTAAAGGTCAACGTTAAGGATAAAGCAGCTAGATCGTCGTATAATACAAATAACAAAGAAAATATTCATCCCAATTTAATTGGTCCTGGAAAATTTTTATTGGTTAAAGTGCCTACCCAAAAAAGAGGAATATGTTCTATAGATACCTTGCCATCAGTCAGACTTGTGTTGAAGACGACGGAGAACTCAAAGTTACTTTCCTGAGATCAGTGCGCAATACTGCGAAGATATTTCAGCTACACCCAACAGATGTATCTTATATTACATTTGAACAAATTTTAAAGATTATACCTACGCCATCACGGAAAATTGAAAAAAACCACGAGTATTACCATTTTAACTCTAATGTTGATATATTTGAAAAAAAAAAAATGATCAATTAATATTTTATAAACGTGTTTTTTGATGCAGAAACTTGCAAATTTAGTTAATTTTTCACATGGTTGTGTTACCTATTTTGTTTATTTTATTATTATAATTTTTAAAAGTCTAATGTGTGACTGTTAATTTCATTTGATTTGTGATGTAAATTCATTTTCAACTTTGTTGATAACACTGTATTTTGTTTTAATTTTTGTAATTGTTAATTCTATAATGGAATGTAACTACTACAAGGATTGATTAAATATATTATAAAAATATATTTTAGCATTTATTACTTAAAAAAAAAACACCTTTACCAGTAACAAAATCCCAACTACATCATTCAGTGAACGCCTCAGTTATTCCGGGAACACTAAATCATTTTCGGGAACACCCCTTCTATTTGTTTTTTATTAGTAATTTCAAATATTTTTAAACGGGTAAATTCTTACATACAAAGAAAATAAAGTTCTTGTTATGATTCTAACCAAATTTACTTTTCAATTCATTCGTATTCTCTAGTATAGTAACTTTAATGCTTCAAATTTGAAACTTAATGATCATTTTGATTTTAAGTTTATTTTTTTTGGAAAGCATGCTCAAATTTTTACGTATTTTTCTTTTGCGCTTAGTTAATATAATAAAACACTGTAAGAAATAACAATTAACGGGTGTTTTTAAGTTTGATTCTATTTTAAAAATTATATTTAGTATCGTTCCCGATATGACGAATTTTACTGCCGAGTTCGCTTAAAATCGCTGTAATAAAAAGAAAAGTGAAATCTGTGCGCGCCCCTTCTAAATCTATTAAGAACAATAATGTAGCAATTATTTTAACTCTTTAATTTTGCTATTCCTTTTAAGATTTTATGAGCAAATTACTAAATCGGAATTCGCCACCTTCGTGGTTTTGAGCCTTAAGTGCTGTTGACTTAGATACTATTTATAAACTTATCAAAAGTAAAAAATTTTTAGGTAATCATAGTATTCGTAGTCAAAGAAGAGGTTGTGAGCTGAATGTTACCAAAATTGCCATTTTACAACGAAAATTTACTATCAGCAATTTCCGTCGCAATATTTACGATTTCTAGAGATCCGGTATTATGCTAGGTTTAGAAGGATTCTCTCAGGAAATTTCCTGTATGAACCTCATTAAAAAATATATATGTAGATTCCTGTTGTGAAATTTCTATTTATATAAGGAAATTTAATGCTTTGGAAGAATTTATTGTATCCACCACAAGCGATAGAGATTTATACAAAAATTCGGCTTTGTAGTCTTAATTTAATTTTTAACAATATTTTTTTTTTAGAATCTTTTGTTATTGCCTCACCTTCATAATTAAAATTTTATTTTTATCTTATAATTAGATTCTAAAGTTTGTAAAAATTAATTCCTGTAAACTAGAAAAAGAAATTAAGACGAACATAAAAACATTGAGGAAAAGTCATTTGTCTATTGGAAATGTTAAAGTATAAAGGAAAAGTCAATTTTTATCTCCAGCACATAAAAGGACTTTTTCAAATGGAACTTTGGCGTGTTGAATTCAATTATTAATCTAGCATACAAAAATTAAATGTTTTTTATTGAAAATAGTAAGAATAATTTTGTTATCAAAAGATCTCATGTAATTTCATAGAGCATTTAAAATGTTACGCTCATCAAAAATGTATAGAAATCATTAAAACTCAAACTAGTTGCATCAATCGCTCCAAATCTGTTAATGGAGCCCGGTCACCACCCCTAATCCAAAGAAATTTTTAAAAAAGTTCTGTACTTTGCATACATCCTGATACCAGGAAGTACTTTCCTATTGGTCGCCACGAATAGTCCTTGGGATGGACCAATAATTTTTGGCAACCTTCTATCCAAACTCCGCCCAAATCAACTTCCGCATATATATATGGTTAGGAATAGGCTGACTTAGGATACCTTTTAAGGATGGTAATAAAGAGCCCTCGAAATAACGTCTTAATGTGAAAAGGGAGGGTATCAAATTAAAGGAAGTTCATGATATAACTACATACATATAATGTATACCTATTCAATAAGGGAAGAAAAGAAAAGGAATCCCTATAAACTTCTTCCTTATGTACTAACTATATTGTGAATTTTCCGCTGTAATAGGGGAATCTCATATAATGTATAAGGGCCACTATAGCTCCTGTCCTCTCACATATAAATATTGAATTGTTTTCAATGGGGAAATACCCCTGGCTGACAGTAGCTGGTCCCCTTTTATATATATGTATAACTGGCGGTTATTGCAACAGGAGGCAAATACTCACCCCTTGTGATTATACACAAATTTTCTCATTGTAGGTATATACGGAAAGGGAGATCCACCGTTTGAGTTTTTCGTTTATATGGAACAAACTTGATAGTCTCTGGTTCAGTTCATTACGGACAGGAAAACCGGTAGGATTCGACTTTTGTGCTGCAATATCGACGACTTGTAGTGCTATCATTATTATATGTACGTTCGAAATTAACTTGTTGATTAAATCAGTGCTTTCAGTTATATTTGTTAAATTCAAATTTTGAGTGGTGAAATTAATAGTACAACCGTAAAGTAAACTAATAAAACAATAGTAGAATAATAATAGACAAAAAAATGGCAGTTCCTTTCTATATTCCTGACCAAAATAAGCTGGGCCAACAAAAATCTAAAGGTGGACAAAATATCAATATTCCTGTGGACCAAAATTTAGTGCAAAGCACTTTTTGTTGGGAACTTATCGCCAAAGCATTTTGTGATGCATTGAAGCAATACTATTTGCAGAGTTTATCCTCGAATAGCGGATTCATTAGGATATCCTTTGAATATAAACCGAGCGAAAAACTAAAAAAAACAACATAAATCCAAGATGTTGGACATCTTTAAAACAAACAAAAAAAAATGGAAAGCTTCATCAAAGTGTTTTGTGATTTTTCTAATACCCTAAACAAATCGGTGGCCAAGCACCTCTTAAGCAATTACTGCTTGTTGTAAATATGGCTTAAGTGTTTTCTATTTTTATTGGAAGTTATTGTAAGCAGTTTTTTCTAGTATTTAATGTATGTGAGTGTGTAATTAAAAATAAATGAAAAAAAAAAATTTGAAAATTCTATTAAATATGATAAGGGGGGAAAAAACAGTATAATTCCATTGTATATTTTTGGAACATTTGAACGTGGTGAGAGGGCAATTTAAGAAAAACCGATTATCTTTCTCCACATTTTTTTTTTTTTTTTAACATTAATTAAGTAAAGTGAAAGTGGCAAGGACTTAAAATCATGAACTCAAATTTTTGTGATAATTTAGTTTTAAAATTCGATCTCTATTATGTGGTTAAGAGTAGAAAGTATTCTAAATTGTCGTAAATTGTTCTGGTATATATTTAAATAGTCCCCAACTAGATCTTAATTTCAGTTTTATACTTTTTTAAAAACCAAAATTTGTTTGTAAAACCTCTAAATATATACATCGATTTCAATAAAAAAAAAAAACAAAAATTAAATTAATTTTCTGTGGTGTTTTTAATTACATAAAATTTCCTCTTAATTTCTGGTGCAATTAAAAGTTTTATTCTGAAAAATTTTTAAGTTTTATTTTCTGTGAGAGATTAAGGCAATATCAGAAATTTTTTTAATATTTTCATTTTGTGCAGGTAGGTAGTTGGCGGTAATATGAAAATCTATTTATAAATTAATTTCACATATTGCATAAATTAAAAATTTAATTTTTTAATGTTAGTCCCAAAAATTTTAAATTCTCTCCAAACTGTTTTATATTTTTCATATTAATTTGGTGATTAAATTTGCAATTGAAATTTGGGTTTAACATTTCTCTTGTGTAGCTCGATTTAATTTTTGTCTATCGCTAAAACTCTATTTTTAACAATATTTTTATAATTTTATTTTAGTGAAAATGGCATAGGCAGAATGAGTATTAAGTGAGAATTATGGTTAACACAATTTCAAAATTTCTACTCTCTACGTACGTTATGAGTTTTTCTAAACCAATAAAACATAAAACAACTTTCAAATTTATTTTTGAAGAAAAGTGTTTTAGTTCGTGCAGATTTTCCATAATTATTTTGATTATGTTCGTTAATCTCAACTAATGCTTGATTTTCTTAGAAGTATTGTGTAATTGTAAATTAATTTGTTCATTTTGAAAATTGCGTGTCAATTAAGGGTAATCGTCCTAAATCTATTGTCAAATATTTAATTGAAAAATAAAAATAATAATTAAGTCCGATGTCATTCTCTAAATTTATTAGGTACTTAGTAAATTTTTCATAGCTTTTTTGATAGTTGAGACTCGTGTAAAATTATGTCCAACACAAGTTTTTTTTCTAATTTGCTTGTTTTCTAGCGCTTTTGCATAATATTGAACTTTTCAAATTTTTAAGTGCAAAAATCTATTAAGCAGGAAAATGTGTTCTGCTAATAACAAATCAAATTCCTAGGAATACTCCATGGGTGTTAGCAAGTAGGTAATTAAGCGTAGAGTACCAGTTTGGTAGACGAGGGCAAAAGAAAAAACTATTTTACTTGAAATTTCAATCTTTATTTCTCGAGATGACAAAGCGAGTGTCTAATTTGCAACTGAACTGATATTTTAGGCAGCAATTAAGTACAGTGCAGCTGGGCTGATAACAATGCGTAAAAAAATTACGGTAATAACAGTAGATAAAATGTGTACAAAAGATGTTACTCGATCAATTTGGATTTCAATTTATTTATAAAAATAAATGTGATAATGATTAACTCCGATTGGTATAGCTAGTTTTAATGCAACTCGTAAACAATGGGCATAGGAAGCGAAGCTGAATTTTATAAAAGAATATTATTTTTTATTCATTTACATTTTATAGAAAATTTTTTGTTTTATTGATAATATTAAAAAAAAGTTCCGTTAACAAATTTATTTGACCTGTGTGGACCATAGAAAGACCTGTGTGGACCATAGAAATGACAGACAAATTTTTTGTGTAAGATCTATTTAAAAATGCAGAGATATCATAATATTTATTATCATATTAATTCAGTTTATCAATTATTTTATTATTATATCATTTATTTTATTATAAGGTAATAAAAATAAGCAAAAAATAAAGAAATTCATTCGCAAAAATTAGCATAATTGTTGGACAATTTGTAATGCTTTATTAAAAGTGTTTCAAACATAAAAAAAAAATTACAAATTTGCGCCTTTATTTATTAAAGAATTAATTTTTTCTTTATTGGATGAATGCAAGTTTTTAATAAGATAAAATTCTATTGAGAAGATATTTGTTTAGACATAAGCAGCGAAGTTTGATCTATTTAGGTGGAAACTTGTTATGTTGATGATGCAATAAGGGTGTCTTATCAACATGCATTGTAGTAATTGGAAGCAATATATTTTGAATGGATCCTTCCTTTGCTGATGAATTCTTTGAAAATCATTAAAGTTTTGTAGGTACAAAGTAAGTCCGGGTTAGATGGCCAGGTTGACTATTATTGAATATATTATAGAGCGTTTAAGACGAAACAGTTAAAACCTGTATAAACTATTTGGTTACCGAATTAGCCCTGAATACTAGATAAATTTTGATTTCCGACGTGGCTGTAGCAGAAAATTGGCCATTAATTCCAGCTGCTGATTTTTTTGTTTAAATATATTTTTTAATTATATACGATGGGCTGCATAAAACCATACAAATTCTTTCCGTTTATATTTCATTATTATTTATTTAATTAAAAAAAAATCTGTTTTTGATAGACTAATGAGGAATGACGTATGATTTGAATTTTGGCTTATAATCTCATTTGCTTAAACAAAGTAAGTGGATAATTTCTCGTCTAAAACAGACTAAAATTCACTGAAATAATTTCATTAAATACTTATAGAAAATGCATTAAAAGGTGATGCAATGAGAAATCTTGCTACGTGCTCTCGATAAAAGGTATTTATATATGGACATATTTATTGACCTAATAATATTATAATAATTACCGAACATCTGTGGACGGTGATTATAGAGATAATCATATGATGGGACCCCTTTGATCGCTGCCCGGTATGAGAATTTCCAAACCTAGCGGGATGTTATTCAAAATATCATTTCAAATAAAATGCTTTCTGTTTTACTTTTTAACAACAATGTTAAATGTAAATTGGACGCATTTTGTAATTATCGGTCTCCTATCAGAGTAGTAGATCTTCAAAGTAATTAGATGTGATAATTGTTCTGAGGCTGTGTTGTTTTTCACGGTGATTGAGTTTTGTTTGTTTAATATACTTGTTCCAGGTAAGTTTGATATATTTTTCTTGTAATGCATTTTATTACTATCGTATAAAATACATATGAGGTCTGAGGAAGAAAAGATGCAACATTTTAGTGATATTTTTAATTTAGCTACAATATAGTTAGGTATTCGATGTAACTTCTGCTTAAGACCACACAAATATTAAACCTAGGCGTGATGGCTTTCAAGAAAATCACAAATATCCGGCACATTCTTGCGGTACTCATAGATTTTTTTTGCCTGCGAGCTTTAAAGTAATGCTCAGACAAATTTTTGATTTTAATCGGACAAAGTCAGCCGTAAGGAAACGATTTTTGAATTATTTGCGCAAGAGATATACAAGAGCTTTCTAAACTTGCTCTGAAAAACTGAGAATTACAATTACTACCTTTTGCTTCAAAATTGAAGAAAATGGGAAAAGTAGTAAGCATCGGGATCATTTTTTACCTTCAAATTCAACCTGGCTAGATAAATATATCATTTTGCCTGACTACATATATACAGAGACAACAAAAATAAATTTTATCAGCTTCGCACTAAGAACACCAAAAATACCAGGAAACGACCAAATTTGTTTGGAGAATGTACAGAAAAGACTAAAAGCGTAAGGTAAAACGGCTTTTAGTTTAAAAGAAATAAGTGTAACTAACCAGATGAATCTTCGCAAACGTGGAAGAGGGACTCAAGAAAACTGCTCGTGGATATCTCTGTACCTACACCTAATAGGGCACTTATGTGAAAAAATTATGTAAAAGACTTAACGCTGAGCCAACATCAACGAGTATATGTTATAATGAGGCATTGGCCACGACTATAACGAACCATTCCCAAAGAATATATCCCTCCGTAAATAACCAAAAATAGTAGTGGGGTGTAAAAGTTGTCGATGTATAAAATGTGATTCTTTAAATCCGGGCGTTCGATATGGCACCCATATCTGGTATGTTTGGAAGAATGGTGTTATCTCCAGCACCGATATAAGCCTCGAATTTATAAGAAAATCCACTAGAATCACACAGTACGCAGCGTTTAGCAAATTGACAACTAGTCGAATTTTAAATAACGGATGCTATCCTTCTTCAGTCTCTGTTTGGTTTCGTTTTCATGAGTTCGATGTTATTAAAACTGAGAAAACTCCTGATCTAAATGCTCTGATGCCATTGCTGGTTTGACGGAATGAATAGCATTCCATCCCCAATATTTTTCAACACTCGGATGACGATATAAATTATATTAATATGGCAATGTTATTTCGACACGAATATCTAATATTGATTTTCGTTGGAATGTCCTTCTGCGATGATTTCAAATTCGCTTCTCGGCCAATCAATTCCATCACTGAAGAAATCAGTAAAATATCAAAAGGGTGTTTTAAGTTCTTTACAACTGTCTGGAGGTCTTGTTTCTTCTTAAAACACGACTTGGTTCCGACCAAACTCAAATCCTTCGACGTTTGTGAATTTTTTCGATTTTGGTATGATCTGCATTACAATCGTCACCAAAACATAGCCACGTGGCTAACGGCGTACATTCACCAATTGATCCAACGAATAGACTCAGCCTGGAAGAGACTCAAAAGACTACCAAATAATGAAAATGCCATTGCATATCGTAAGGCGAATTCATAGATGGGCAGGGAGATAAGACTGGCTAACTGGCAGGTATAGCTAGATTTTGCGGATAGTATCAATGTAGATACTCCAATGGGGGAAAATTGGGATAAGTTGCCTCACACATTGCAAAATATGCTAATGAACAAGACCCGGCTCTTTTGATCCAGAAAAGGGACCAGTACCAGGACAAGAGAAATCCACACACCTAGTCCTTTAAAAGATCCTTTTTCCCACCAGGAAACTAAGAATACTCTTAATTCCTTTCATGGAACCACTCCAGGTCTGGACAACATTTCTTTTGGTATGCTCAAAAAGGCTCCTCCAGCCTGGTTTGATAGATCAAAAGAACTCTACGACCTAGTCTTGGAAGCTTGCCGAGATCAGGTCTATACCAAAGACTCTAAAAAGATACTATGTCCTTCCGAAACCAGACCGATTTCACTCCTTTCCACAACTTCAAAAATCCTCGAGAAGCTGATGGCCGACAGACTGTCTTGGTTACTAGAGGAGAAGGTGCTGCCACCAGTTACTAAATGAAGGCCTGGAAGGTGAACACAGTCCCTTCTTCAAGACCTGGAGCATAACCTGGCTAGCTGGCTCTCAAGGGGAAAGCACTTTGTTGTCCTGTCTATCGACCTCAAGCACTCCGTTCTCCAACAGCTAGAACGATGGAACATGCGGAAGAGATTTATCGAAACCGTAAGATGCTTTTTATCTAATCTTTTACCATATCTACGCGGACATCATCATCTGCTATGGTTCGGGTGAGGTCCCGTTTGTAAATCACGTGCTCAACAGAACAATGACAGCAATCTCAGTCTGGGCCGAAACAGACGGGGCTAAAATTGCCCAAAACAAGCCCTCAACTCTTTCGAAGGCGATATGACTTCCATCTCTCTACAAAAGAACCTCAAAATCCTGCAACTGGTCTTTACACACAATCTCAGATGGACCAAACAATCTGCGATTGTTGCAGAATCGGTCAGAAGCAGAAACAACTAAGGCTTACCTTTGGAAACTGCTATCAAAATAGCAAAACAGTTGGTAGTAGGCAAAACTGACTACTGCCTCATTATGAACGTCTATACGACGAACATGCACATCCGCAAAATCCAGACATCCTTAAATGCTACCGCTAGATTGGCTCTCGGTACACTACGTACCACTCCGATCTGCAGTCTGCTGGTAGAATCGGATTTCCCAACCATCCACCAAAGAAGAGAAGAGCTCGCCTGGAACTTCTTCCACAAGACCCTTTACAACCCTAAATCCCCACTCCACTTCCTAACTTCGGACACCCTATCCCTAAGCCGCACTCCCACTTCCCTGAAAAACAAAATCTGTAGGTACCGTCCTGCTTTGGAGAGTTCCTACCGGGAGAATATTAACGGACCCAAAAAATTACGAACACCTGAACAATACAAGTAAAACAAGAGTTCACATAGACACATCTGGCAAAAAGACACAGATCCAGAACTGTCATGCAGAGACAAACTGCCAACGTGGTCGGATGTCTTCATGGCTGAGCTAACGGCTGCCTAGGAAGCTGCCAGGTGGGCCGCCAAGCAGGAGTGCACATGTGCCATCTTCTCGGATAGTCTATGCTCGCTCAAAGCGATAAAAAACCTGAAGAATAAAAACCCGCTGGCAGTAAACATAAGAAATTCCGTCCACACTGGCAAGACTACACTCGTTTGGTGCCCTGCCCTCGTGGGGATAGAGGGGAACGAAAGAGCGGACACGCTCGCCAAAAGCGCGCTACGCAATGACCCACTATTCCCACCAGGCTATAAAACTGTTAGCGCGAAAGCAAGGAGACAGCACCACGAAATCAGGAACGCTACCTGGCGCTCATCCACCACCTTTCTTGCCACTCACCATAAAATGGCCGACAAGCCCATCATGCCTAACACCCCAAGGGAAAAAATGATAGTGATCACCAGATTATCGGTCAAAATTTATACCTTCCTCAAACAACTGAGCTCACCTTGTTCCTACTGCCGAAATACCACCATGACTGCAGCCCACATACTGCTACATTGCAAAGAATTACAAATGCTACTGAACGAACTTGGGACTACGAAGACACCGACAGAACTCCTCACATATAGGGGGGTATACACGGACTTACTACTCGATGCACAGAGGAACCTACGACACGGAAACATGCACGCCAGGCTATAACCAAGGAAAAACGGACTTTTTGTTAAATTAGCTGTAAGTTAAAATTATTTGAAATAGTATAAGAAACCTTTGAAACATAAGTTTTAAATAATTATTTAACGAAGAAGAAAAAAAGATAAAATCTCAATTACGAAAACCATGAAAATTATATATGTACACATATGGGGACATAATACTTATAAATGACACACTTAAGTAATACAGATTAGCAATTAGCCTTAATTAAGTAATATTACAGCTGTAAATTTTTAAGTCCCTCCTGCTTACTAGTTAAGTAGTTAGCGCTTGAATTAAAAATGTAACCGCAACTGAACCATCACCTTAAAAAAAAAACTGAAATAATCTTGCTCTGGATAATATCTTGTTACTTACTCTTAGTTGGTTCTAATTTTAAATTTTTACTAGTCATAAGTTTTAATTTTTCCTTGTTTTTGTCACGCTTAAAAATAAGCCCTCGGAAACACAATATGAATTCCTAGAATAAGCATGGATGAGTCAGTGCATACTTTATAAGATCCTAAACAAAAAAGATAATGTAAATTTTATATAAAAAAAAATTAAATAATGTCTAAAAACTAAAAGAACTTGTCATAGGATTACACAATAGACTGACAAAACTTTGAACTGCTGCCCAGGGGCTAGAAGCCGTGCGCCTAAAAAACATTAGTTGTATGTAGATGTAATCTTAGTTATAAGTACTATGTTAATGCAATTAATGTTAAATTAAATAAATAAATAAAAATTTCTTTACTGCACAAAAATAATGCAAAATATGTTTTTAAATTTAAATTTAAAAAACAAAATATTTGAAATATAATACAAATTCAGAATGAACTGAGCGTATATATCAAAGCTAACATAATACTGAGACTATTCGTAAGGATGTCCTAACTGCCCGTAAAAAAATAACTTTACTGCTTGACATGTCTATAGGTGGCTGTGCTTGCTAGATGGATGATAATATTTGTACATTTGATATTTGCGTATCCTGGCGACACTGACATGTGTAATATGGACCGCTGACACTACTGAGATTTCTTACATTAATATGGGATCACTTTAAATACTATATAGATTTCTCTTTTTGGTTTAAGGACCGTATTCCGCTGAATTTCAAATAAAAAGTTCTATACGAAATCCACGATTGTTCGAATGATATATAGAAATACATGGAATACAATATCTGTAATCTTTTCCTACTTTTAGGTTTCTTATAAATCGAGTTTAAGGCATTTTTGATGTTATAGGAGATAAGCTTCCAATCAGAGTAATAATTTCGAATGTATTTGGAATTTGTTGAACTTGTAAAAAATGAAACTTGAAATTAAATTAATTGGCATAACCTCCGCCTAAAAAAAAAGAGAGAGAAGAAGTCCATGTTATTCATGTCAGTTGGTGACGAATATTTTCGGACTATTGATCTGTTTACAGCACTGAAATTTAATAAGAATGGACTGATCGGTCTTGCTTAAAAAAATGCACAAATTTGGAACAGTCTGTGAAAACTGTACACCGATTCATAGTTTATTATTATTTTTCGAATAGAAACACTTAAGATGTTGAAAAATAGTATTACATCAATTAAAAATTATTTAAGAAGTTTAAATTGTTTTAATTAATAGAAAAATTAATTTTTAATATTTCCAAAAAATTTGCTTCTCTGCAGATTTGATGTTAAACTTAATTGAGCTTGAAGGAGATAGACGGATATAAGCAATATATTTGTCTCAATTTTTATGTCACTCCCAATGCATTCCATTTAATATAACCGTACTATTTCAAAAATTGATTACAGTTCAGCGTACATTTTGAGCTTGAAGAAGAAAAACAGATTTTAACCAAAATTTGTGCCATTTTGGCGATAGGAATTAGATAAGATGCCTCAATCCATTCTCATTATATGTCAGTGGTTTATAGCTTAAACCTTCACAAGAATTCTGTATTCGCCTTCCGATTATAGGTTAGTTTAGAAGACCGGTTAAAACTCACAAGCCTCACCTTGGGATTGCCTAATATGATACTATAACTGTACTCTCTCAAAACAATTTTTATTTTATTTTATTTTTTATCTTATTAATATTAAGGTGGCATAAGTATTGGAACTGCTATAGATTAACTAAGTAATAGTTCCCATACTTATATTTTATGGCAGGATAATTGTCACCCTAATTTTAATAAAAGAGAATTATGACCAAAATATATAATTGGAAAATTTAAATAATATTCAATTCTGTTTTGAATAATAAGTAATTGAAATTTATAATTTTTTGTGATAAATAAGAGTAACGAAAAGAAGATTAATACGAAGACTTTTGCTGCTTTAGTGTGTGAGATCCCATGATATTGAATAATTTAATTCATTAATTAATTAATTCATTTTAAGGTAAATTTAATTTTATCAAGAAAAGCTTGATTAATAGAAATATGTTGTTGCAAGTGGTAATAGAACTCGAAAACTATGTTTTTATAAATCATCCCAACATTCTTCAAATATGTGCTTTGCACTAGAAAATTCTTAAGCCTTGAATTAAGTATTTTAAAAAAAATTGACATAATTTTGTACTGCCAGCAGAAATACTATTGGCTTTTTCTTTAACTTTAGGGGTAGGCCTGCGCATTTCATGATTTTTTTTTATGAAATGAATAATATTTTTCAAATTATATTAAATTTATATTTATATAATTAAATAATATAAAAAAATAAAATATAGCGTTACTTCCTTCCTATAAGTCCACTTGTTCATGCATGTTGTATACAAAAAAAAAACTAAAATTTTGAAGGACTCGTGTACTTCGTAAAACTTATTTAAAGGAGTAATAAAAAAATACGGTGAATGGTTTTATTACAAACAAAGTGAATAGTGTATATCAGATTTTAGTTAATCTCTTTTCAATATAATTTTCTTACACAACGTTCATTCCATGATTGGGAGCATTTCTGGTAGGCTTTTTCGGAAGGATCTTCAGCTGCTCTGTTGTGGCCCTCTAAATTTCGAAAATTGAAGCATTTCTGGTAGGCTTTTTTCCGAAGGACGTTCAGCTGCTCTGTTGTGGCCCTCTAAATATTGAAAGTAGTGTCAAATCGTTTTTTTTTCAGTGCAATTTTTATTTTTGAGAAGACCCAGAAGTTGCATGGTGGTTAATCTGGACAGTACGGTAGATGTAGATAGACAGGATTGTTTTCGACCAAAACTTCTGGATCAGAGCAAGGTATGGCACGGGGCGTTGCCGTGATGGAAGAGGAAACCACTGAACTATTTTACTGGCGCGGAGCCATGCGATATGTTCAGTTCTTCCCGAAGCTCTCGAATAGCCAATAGCCTGTTGAATGAATCCTTTTTTACACTTTTAGCACATTTTCGTGTGTTTTTCAGGTCGAAGGACGTCCCGACCGTGGGTCGTCTTAAACCGAATTATTTTCATTTTTTAATCGCTCATATCACTTATAGATAGTTGTTTAGTCCACATACATATTTATGTCGCGACGAACAACTCTACACAATAAATTCCTCGTTGAATATCAATTACATCCCTCGATGAAAACTTTTTTCCTAAAAAATACAAAACAAGGGAAACACAAAGAATCAATGTACCATATTTTTATGAGAGCAACTTATCTGATTCCTCAAACGGCCTCAACAAATACAATCCATCCCAATCCTGCCTACAGCCGTCCAACATATTTTTTGAGCTGAAATTAAATAGAAAACACATTAATAATATGTAAAATAAATAAAAATAGCTCAAACTTACCCAAAATTCCACTTCCCTCCAAATGTTTACATTTTTGTAATGTCATCTAATGACATTACGTCAAACAGCTGGTGTCACCACAATCAAAATTGGACTTAGATCATATAACGAAAGGATAGGCTACCTTTTATAAAATTCGTGTACTTGTAATGACCAATTTTTTTGTAGACACGGGAGGGAAATGACAAGAGGGCTGGGTATTTAGTTTTTGTCAGTTCGATATTTCTGACATTTCTCATTTGTCATTTCTTAGGTCCGGTGTTGTTTTAGTGATTTTGTGAGTGTAAACATTACTAAAAGTAATTTATAATTTTGTAATAGTGAAAACCTGTAGAAATTATTTTTTTGTGAAAGAGATTTGATATAATCGAGACTCCGGAGTCTATAATTATAGTGTTGAAGTGCGCTGTGCTGTGCTGCAGAAACAACCGGAGTTATTGCCGTGGGCAGTCGTTTTTTAGGCGAGTTTATTTGTTTCAATAATAAATTATGGTGTTTTAAATAAAATATAAATACAATTAGTTATAAAAATAAACAGCAGTGATAAATAATTTAACCTTTTTCAATGCCGGTTTGTTTGCTTACAATTGAATTGTCTGTGTCTGTATTATGTCAGCCATACAAAGGCAACGCCAAGAAATATTATCGGAAAATAAATGGGGTACTAGGAAAACTCTTAAAAATGTAATGAATTATAAAAGAATTATAAAATTATAAACTGAAAAATGATACGATACGATACGGTGACAGGAAATTATAAAACTTGTTCAATACTTGATAAAGTTTCAACCACTAAATTATGTGCCCGCTCAGACTTAACGACTGCCATGACTAAACAAACACATCCATGCGATTCTACTACTTGAAGAAAAATGCTTAAGTTTTTCTTCTTCATAGCCCATCCTCTTCGTTATATGATCTAAGAAATTGGACCAAATCGAACCAAGCGTTGCCAGGGCAAGCATTATGGAGCTGGGATATAGCTGTTCACGGCGGCTATAAAAAGGCGGCAAGCCGCAGCAAAATAATTATAATAAACAACCGCCACGGAAACAGCTTAGTGTCGCGCGCGAAGCTGTAATAATCAACATAAACATATCAAGCATAAAAGTTTTTAATCAATATATGTACCAAAAGAAGACAAAACCAAGACAATTGTGAAATCAAGGCCAAAATAAAAAGCCTGAGTGTTAAATCTACCCCACCATAAATCCTAACAGTGAATTTAGGACTACACATTAAGGACAATATATTTTAAATGTACAGGAAAGACTCTGACTATGACTATGACTATGCAAAATCACCATTCGGTTTTCAGAGTCTAATCTGAAAGCATCCTCCACCATAGTCTAATCTGTTTCCTATCCTTTGAACAAAAGTATATTTTTTTTTATTCCTTCATATAGAAGTTTAATTCTATTAAAATCCACACTCCCAAAATCTATCACTAGTCTTCAGAGTAACAAAACTTATCGGCATGCACTGCCTTTAACAGCATATGAGCTTCTTTGGCACTTTTTTTTGCAACTTAAAACAAAAATTAATATTAACACAATGTTCGAAATTCATGATGTGTGACAGACAGAGTAAACATGATCTTACTCTTTCTACTTTGGAAACCGACTGCAAGTCACAACTTGCTTAAACTTAACACGGACTTTCACAAAAAATCAGGCTATCAGACGGATAGCTTCAAAAGGATATAGCGTCAGTAGTTGCTGATATAATAATTCATTCACTGTATTTTTGATCATAACTCGTATGCTGCTCTTATTGTTGCTACTTCAACATCTTACTGTTCTGACAGGGTCATTACACAGGAAAACGACAAATTTTCTGAATGGATGTCCGATTTTGATGAAATTTTACACCGCTTGTTTCATAGGCTTGCCAATCTACCTGTAAAAATTCATCAAAATCGGAGACGATCGATGCACAAATTTAGACAATATTTTTCGATTTTCTGTGGAATTACCCGCCAATTTTTACCATGATCTAATTTTTCTAGAATGAATCTCAGTTTCATTTTTAATCGAAATAAGTACGATGTTTCCTCTTAACCACCACCGAAATGTTGCCTGCTCAAAAATTCAATTAAAACTTAGTCAAAGCATAAATCAAAGAAAGGACGAATTAAATAAAAATCTCAAGATACTGCACTGAGTTCTGGAGCGCTTCGGTTTACCAAGGGTTTGGGTTATCACGACAACACTCATATTTTTTGACTATTTGGTTCTAGTGGACTGGTGATCGGTGCAGGGTCATTGGATTGGTTTGCTCACTTTATGATCAAGTTTGAAACAAGGCAAATAGTTAATAACGATAAATTTACTCAATTTGCAAAAATGACTACCTAAATCAGCATATCCTATACAAGAATGCACAGTTAATATTTATATCTGCATATACATATATATTTCCAGACGTTCAGCATTCATCTCTACAAGTGATTCGATTATTCTACCTATCAACGCCTTCCCTAGGCCAGGTATTAATAAATTGCAATTGCATTAATTACTTGGCACCGTTTCGGTATTGCAACGGAACGTGTTTGATCATAATTCTCAATCAGGAGACAAATTGCTTTGCCATCAAATTACAACTGGCTGCTACAGTAACACATACCAGCATCGAACCAAACTTGATAATCTCTAACGACAGAACCGTATCCAAAGACCACAATTGCATCAGATGTAATGCATTTAGTCTCAAAATGCATCTAATGAGATATAGATTTTGGCGCCAGTATCCGGATGGACGCCGACGGACCGAGATTCAACTATAGCACGGCACAAGTTCAAATTAGATTTGCTTTGGTCGTCTATCAAGCGGGTCTGTACATTAATGACAGAAATCCAATAGGATTGCATCCATAATCAGAGCGACTAATGTCTAAATCAATTAAAGACAAGTCAATCGCTCTCCATCCATACTGGATTCCCCTCATTACGTGATGAATAGATTAGACGGATCGGTCGGGTAAATCCTATGTCTCAGCATTAACCGTTTTCAAATCACAACCCCCGTCCTTATTCTTTCAGTCATTCGAAGGAGTCATGATGTATGTAAAAATGCCTAAATTAAGTATGCCTGGTAGCACTTGAGTTGGACACGTGGCTGAATGGAGTCAATATTTTCTCACATGAACAGTATAGAGAGTGCATTAAAGGGAGACTAAAAACTTCGATTTATTAGGAAGGATAAACCGCAGGCAAATATTTGCTACAGGACCTTTACCATAGTGCCCTTCGACACACAACTATCAAAAGCCAAGAGGTCGAGTTCTAAGTGGGAACACTAGTTTCGGCAAACACCCAGAGGATATTTAAATGGCCTGTGTCGAATTCGAAAAGTTTTGATGAGACTTGTGGACATTTCACATGAATACAAATGGAAATTATTTCACACTCGAGAGATTCTATGCGAACGAACTATTCTGTAATTGGAATTTCGTATTCGGAAAAGTTTTGGGCAATTCGAATGAGTCAGCAGGTACCAGTAGTTGATAGTGCACTCTTTCTAGATATGTAATATGTACATGAAAGGGTGTCCAAGTTCGTTAAACAGATTTTACTTCAAAAATGTTATTCTTCCTGGTAGTGGGTAGAAGGAAATACCACAAATGTACTAACAGACAAAGCTTTCGGGAATATTCTATGGATGTGCTGTACCTAATCCGAACGTTGCCAATTATTCACTCTTTAGGCCACGGTCCATTTGAATACCAGAAAGCGGTGGTTTCCGCACGTAAATCATCACTATACATTATCATAATCAGATTAGGATAATGGACAACTGTTATTCCAATCGAGTTTGATCTGATTTACGTTTTAATTATGTTTGCTCAACCGAATATGCGTTCTATTTACGTAAGTACATGCTCGAAATTGGGTGGTGGGTATAGTTTAGTTGTAAAATTTGCGCCTGCTGAGAGATGGGAAATATTTCGGTTCTTGGATGCATCATTTCCAAGGAAAGTTTTTTTTTATAACCATATAAATCCTGCAGAGGAATAAATATTTTTTTTTATTAAATAATGTTTGTATATTTAGGGGTCACATAAATGAGGTTATTCGGTCTGTTTTATATTCATCCGCACTTGACTTGTCTTTTGCTTGTTTTGTGTTTTTATTCAAAACATGAACATTACGTAATGACATAGAACGAACTATAAATGACTCTTTTATTTATTAATTAAATAATATTATAATATAAGTTTAAGAACCTGCGATGCTATCAGTCCAGAGCAAAAGTTGAGTTTATTGGATTCGAGAATAGTTGGACAAATGTGCTCTCCTTTGAATTTTACTTTTATTTTACTATCAAAATCAGCTAAACCCTTATGTCAATACCCCACGTAATTACACACATACATTATATTATACAGCGTATTCCGGGAGCTATGGGCCGAGCTAAAACGGATGAATGTAGAGCTTATTTGGGGTCGAAACCCCCATTATAAATTTTTTCATTTCACAATTTGTTTCCCAGATTTTCCTACATTTTACCAATCAATGAGATTTGGAATCAACCCAATTTTGATTTTAATCTGAGTAGCTCTGGATGAATTCGATTTTAAGTTTGTTACTGGAGTTGATACTTTTATGTAATATATTCTATCCAGTCAAATGTCTTCGGGTCGGATACACTCCCTCAAAATTTCGTGAAACTAATTGTACCATCTATAATAAGTCTGTCAATACAAATTTATGCCTGAATTACAATTATGACTGATTAGTCGAAAACGAATTTGCTAAAATGGTAAATGCATGTGGCAAGATACAATTGCAACGTCGGCTTCGACTACGCCTGCCCTAATGGTCAAAGTGATTTTCGGCCAATTAGTTTACTAAATTTTCTTGCTAAGGTGTTAGACAAAATGATGTATAATAAAGCGGTTGAGTATATGGAACATAATAATCTACTCTTAATGTGGCAACCTGGATTCATAGCTATGAAACTGCCCTTTAGAATTTATAACTGATATTCATAAAGCCCGTGATAATGATCTTCTAACAATGCTTATTATTCTTGACTTCAGTAAATTATTTGATACTGGGAATCACTCTATTTTACTTTTTCAATTTAAGAATTAAATTTGATCTCTCATCATCAGAATTAAGATTACTCAGTAGATTCTTTTAGCTGCGAAATCAACTAGTTACAGTGTAAAGCTCGTTTATTAAGGGGTTCTCCAAGGTTCTATCCTTGGTCCTTTACTATTTTGCACGTATATAAATGATTTACCAAGCGTTGTGGAGATATCATCAATACATCTAAATGGTGATCACGAACAGATATATTTAAGTCGGTCAATTAAACACTGTGTGCAACGTACCAATGAAGATCTGCACTACAAATATGAATGGTCACTACGTTATATACTATCAATTAACACTTTAAAGTCTAAGTGCCTAATGCGGAAAATATTAACTTACCGTCTGTAACAATGACTACTCTATTGGCGTCTGTAGACTCTGTAAAAAATCTACGAGACAAACTAAATTCCAAATTCATTTGTTGTAACTAAGTCTGCATTACTCGGTAAACTGTACAGCCTTCGACAACTGTGGATTACCACGAGCTGCCTGTCATTAGGTTTAAGATCCAAATTAGCAAAAGCACTCTTTCTCCCCCACTTCATATATGGTAGCCTTGTAGTTGCCAAGCTGGATACAGCAAGTCAAAGAAAATTAAATGTTGCATTTAACAATGTAATTCGATATGTCTATAAATTGCGTAGATCTTCTGATATATCGGCGTATGCAAATTTATTCCTTGACATTTTCTTTGAAACTTAGGTACCGAGTAAGTCGCGAACAAGCATTCTTGCGTATGTTAATTTATGAAACGAGATTACTATGATTTATGGCCGGATAAATTTTATACTCATTCAAGAAGGCTATTTTTTGATTCTCTGGCACAACAGCACAATTCTTTGCTCTAGGGGCTTACACAGGTTCAATTCTTCCAGAGGATGCAAGAAGTCATTACTCTATATTATGGAATACTAGCAATGGCCCTGAACCCGATATCCCTGTAGCGTGAACTATACATACATCTCTTAGTCTTTTATGAATTCCAAATATTTATAGTTTCAGCAACAGGAATGATGGACCACATAATAATTTCTATTCGAACTGTATTACATTCAGAAAACCACTTTGCAAACGATTTCTTGTAATTTCATAAAACTCTGTATTCGTATTAAAATTTTTTTTCTTATAGCAATCTATGAAACGCGAAAAATAAAAGCTGGCAAAGGTAGTTGGATCAGTTGTTTTATAGAACTTAAAAAGGATACAACATTGTTCAATCTAAATAAGCGTGATATAATTTATTGATATTGTGTGTCTTCCAAGTATAGCTCTTCAGGAGCACGTTCATCAACTAGGCTGCAGCCGGCTATAGTAGCTGTAGTTGTGGCTATTGTCGTTCGGAAATGCAATAGCCAGTTTTTTTACTTGGCTAAATGACAGTCCCTGGCGTTCGGAAAATCATAGTAGACGGTCTCGTAGTCGACTGCAGCCGAGACCGACTTGAGAGTGCTACCCAGCATAGCTAACTAACACAACCGCATTACGTTTGACATTTTTGTTTGTTATTATTTATTAAATTACAGAAAAGGACAGAAATATTATTGAAATAATGGCAAATGTAATCATTTATATGAATAAGCGTGGGGAGACATTTATTGATTTAATACACGAAGCAGGTAATAAGTTGTTTTTTGTATATTTACATGAAATGTAACTCATACTCCATTGATGATATTTCTGAAGCTGACAAAGGCTAAAATCGTTCATAAAGTCACGAGCAGCTACACGCAGCTATGCCTGGCTTCGAGATAGCTAAGACTGGCTGCGACTGTAGATGCAGCTGACTTCATGCACGCGCTACTGGACAATTCCGTTTTAAAATAAACAGGAATTTTTACTAAAATACCCTCGATAGATGAGTGTCAGCTCCTTTCTGTCATCACTGCCAGTGCGATAAAAAAAACCGGATCTCTAGAGCTAGAAATAATGTGGCAACTGGCACAGATGTTATTCAGAAATCATCTTTGAAAGGAAAACTCAAGGAGTTGATAATACTCTGCTACAATTTTTGAGACAGGCTGGCCATTTAGACCAGCCTTCTTATTATGTAATCCGTATTTATTTATCTTTTACATCATTGCGACAATTCTGGAGCTATTATCTTTGATATTATCCTCTTTCTAACGTCTATGATATAGCTTTAGGAAAATGTGATATATAGTGTGGATGGTCATGATGTCAGGACATCTTAGATGCAATGAAACGTGATAACCGCGTATCATGTTGTTCTGTGATAACAATGTTGAATTTTTATGTTGTATGTCCTGATATAGCTGGCAATGAATAATATCAATTTTACTAAGCAGTTGGCAGCGATAACACCGGCACCCTGCAAACCTTTTATTTTAAAGAAATCAAATCATCGGGCAATTCATTCGATGAATTTATCATAAGGTGCTAACCAAGCTCTAGTACCTAAGCTCTGCTAATACATGACGGATATATGCAAGAGTAATCTTATGACGGGTAGAATTGGCGAATGTTGCCTATAGGTGCATTCATTCTTATCCGAACTATCAGTTTACCATTACCATTAAGCTGTGTACAGCTCTGAGGGACCACGCTCCAAACAAAAGTGGTAAGTGTGTGGCATACAGCCATGTAGGGAAAAAAGGTTTATTCCAGACAAACATTAAAATATTATACGATAGCAATAACTGTACTCCGGAGAAATGTTACAGTAAATTATTATAGAATCTATAGTCTGGAAGTTTTTCTACTGAGTTATTGCCAGCAGTAGCGTTAGTTGTTGGCTTCAGTAAACAAGGTCATAATTATGAGTGTCGACTATTCCTGCTTCTCCAGACCATCCTCATAAATTGTCTATGGATCGTCCATCCTCCCCTTAACGTCGACAGGATGCATTCTACCACACATTCATGTGGGAGGCCCAGCCGATTTATAAGAAGATCATTCAAGGGGCACCATGCGCCCCTTTCACCTATAATGATTGGCAAAACGTAATGTTCTTATTGGAGAACATTTCTTCAAGCTTGAAGCCCTGCGAGCTATAAGTGGCCACCTTATTCTGATAATGTCTGGTTAGTTCGAGATCTCCCTCCCAATGTATCCCAACATCACTCACTTTCACGTCGCTATTCTTTACAAATATAAAATCTGGCTTTTTCAGGAGACCGTCGGATCTCGTACAAGTGCTTCCGGCCTTACCTCCCACCGCTACATTTTCGCAGCATCCATAACCCTTCTGACGACTGGGTTGTGCCTTTGAATCCTCACCCAATGCGTCAACGGACAATTTTGCAAGATGTGGCAAACCGACTCCACCTTACGACAGTTTGCTCTGCAGAACCTCTCCCCCGGTGGATTAGATAGAATACCGTTACAAGGGAGAAGGCTCATGCGAAGCTGATGGGCTCGGATGTACTCCTCACCATTCCGAAATACCGACGGTTGCATAATGTAAATAAATATCAAAGCAAAAATTGGACGAACCAAGACGAAACAGATAAATATTAAATGAAAAGGAAAAGAGCTGGACGGACCAATACAAATCGGACGGACAACCACCTCCGTCGGTGGCAAAAATGCAGGACGACCCAGTACTCGCGAACCGCAAGCGCAACGTCCTATTGAACAGGTTTTTTTCCGGGAACTTAGGACCTGGAGACCAATGTCCTTCCCAAAAATCATCGTCGTAGGATTTCTCGTTCCAGATTTAGAGAAATGCTGTCCTCTCCCGGTGGCAACCACACAAGGATTCGCGGGACCAGCCAACGCCCAAACGCTCCGTTCGATTTTAGTGTGGTTTTTTTCAGTTTACATAGAAAGTGGAGATAAACAAATATCCCAAAAATCACCGTTCTAGCATTTACCGTTAGGAATTGGGAAAAAAACACGGTCCTCTACCGGTGGCAAACTCCTGAAATACCTAGAACCTCTAACTCCTGAACGCTCAGTCCGAATTTAATGCGGTTTTTTTCTATGTATTCAGAGACTCCTGACAACTAACTCTACCCAGAATCCCCGTTATACCACTTCCCGTTTAATAGATAGAAAAATATGGTACTCTGCCGGCGGCAAACAGCCGCGCGCTAGGGATAAAATTCAAAAGCCCGCCACACCCGAACGAAACACGGGATTTTCACCGCTAAATTTACAAACAACTTTATCTCGCCCTATTAGCCGATATACACAATTTCAGATGACTGACCATTACCAGACGAAAATTAGACAATCACCATAAATAACGGCACCCATCAAACACTAAACCCTCTTTAAGTCGGGACTCCGTTATCCAAAAACCAAGAGAGTCATAGTTACTCCCGCAGTTAACCCGCACTTACTTGACTTTCTTCAGTTTTGACATGCAGAGCACTAGGCAGAGTTCAGGTAGTAACACGAATAATATCAATACCCGGAATTCAGAGAACGGGTAGTAACGCTCCCTTATTCCGATCCCTCCCAGTATATTCACCCACAGTTTAGAAGTCAAGATGTTTCTGTACCAAAACACTCTCTGGAATGTACGCACTTAGAGACACCTTGATTTCACAACCAAGTTAGTGAGACCTAATCCACCTATCTTGACTGGCAGACAGAGCGTACTTTCACCAATCCATCGCCTTCGGCACCAAAAGGTATCAAGTTGCTAAGTTTGATAATTATATTATTAATTATATTATTATATTAAAATAATTCAAGCATTTTTCTTCCATTTTTAACATAAGTTCACAATTGTTCTGTTCTACGAAAATATGTCCTTCAACATTTTGTAGTTGGATTTCAAGAGTCAATCAGATTCAACATTTGTTGTCTATTCTGTTTTATGGTATCAACAGTGCCGTGAAGAATCTTCACTTTATTATTTAACATTTTTTAAGCTCATCCCCCTTGCTGGAATAAGTCTCAATTTCAATTTCTTCCCATTTTCACGGATACTTGCGAGGAATTTTCTTGCTTTATTTCTGGCCTTTTGGATTTTATTTCTTTGGGTGATATAAGTTCATCGGTTGCATTCATTTCCACCCCATATTCAATTTTTTCATAGCAAGCTGCAGTTTGTTTATTAGCAATATTCTACCCTGATTGCTGGCAAATGTTACGCTTTCAACTTTTTCAAGGCCCCTTAGTGCTTTTTTTGAGGTACTCTTCATTTGCCTTTAGCCTGTCCACTTCGTCTTCTGAGACAATCGAATTATTAAACTCTTCCTCAGGATTTCTTAGATCAGGCAATATGCTGTCGAATTTTTTGCACGTTTCCTCTAGTTCCTTAATTTATTCAATGATTGATTTCCGAGAGGAATATTTTCATTTCTAAATTTATTTTCGGTAGCAATGAACCATTTACATCAATCCTTTTTTCGGTTGTTTTCGCTCTGACCTCCAATTTATCATTTTGTGGTAAAAAACTCTTTTTGTTTTCCATAAGTTTTATGTGCTCATTAATTTTAGAGTGAGCAAGGATCACTATTTCTTTTATCAAAATAATTGATATCGTAGTTGGCACTTGATGGAACTTGTTAATAGTATTAGACATGCTCAAAAATAAAACACTTGTATCCGTTCCACACAAATTTAATTATTAATTGATTAACAATTTATGCATACACTATTTTTACATATTCATACATAAGTGGTATTATAATGTCTTTTTATGTCAGCAAAAGTATCGTCATTTTTATTTCATTACAAAATTTGCTTTAATTAAAGAACTGTTATTATGGAAATCTAACTGATCATTAACCAAAAATGAGCCTTTATCTTTCTCTTTTTTAATTTGTAGGATTTCACATCTGTCTAGAACATTACTTCCATATAAATTACGTAATAATTTTTACATATACAATTTTAAATAGTCTTGCGCGATTTAGCATAGAAGATCAGTGATAATATTTTAATTGTACCGAAAGCCACGCGAATTTTCATTTCTTTTTGATCTTTCTTTACAAGAAGTGAAGAAGATCACGAAATTTTTCGTTATAAATTTCTAGAAAACTTGCGTCAATTTCGTACTTCCAGCCGAAATTTCTGTATGCTTCCCAAGCCTTGAATAAGTATTCTACTTTTCTAGGTATTTTATCCCATCATTATTAGGGACACCGTCCATGGTGTAAGTCTAGCCACTCCTGGTTTATCCGTAAGCAAATATGCATATATTGTAGCCATCAAGAGCGGATTTAATTTGCGGAGATATCGTTCTGAAAACGACTTCTTGGTTTGATGTTGTAATAGTAGATTTGATTTGCTGGAATAATCACTATTTATGGCAATTCCAGTAAAAATGCATAGCGAAAAAGTTAATACCTAGTAAATTAGTGCTTTTGCGAGCTACGGGATTAACAAAGCAGAAAGTCCAGACAATGCAATAAGTGGAAAAACTCTCCGCTACTGTAAATTACCTTTGTCCGGGAGCTGTTGTTCGTCTAAATGGAAGCAAAAATTTTGGGGTTCTTGAACAATCCATAAGGGATTCAATTGAAAAACTATTATCAGTTCTAGGATTGTGAGCACCACAATTCAATGAGTGTTTTTAGCAACTTTTAACAGAATCTAAGAACGAATTCCACATCATGTTCAAAAAGGCCTATGGTGTTTTATAAGATCAAAATTCCTAGGTATGTTTTCTCTGATTTCTTCGTCGAACTTGAGAAATATTATTCTGATTGACGCGATTGATTCATTTTTCAATACGCTGTATCAAAACATGTTTACAGTTCTACACGCGGAGTATTTAGGATGTGTAAGTGAGCATAGGAAGGGCTTGAAGCCTTTCGAAGATGTACCGGATAAATTATCAGTATAAATCAAACGGGCCTAGTGGTCCTAAAAGTGGCGAAAAAACTGATAAATATACGACCAGGAGAAAATTTTACAGCTGCATTGATGAAAATGAAATATTGTGGTATTTGTAAAATCTACAATGGAAAACCATCTTCCCATTATTGTCAAGACAGATGTTATCAAAGGTAGTTTACATTACTATAGTGAATTAGATATTCAATGACATAATTTTGTGGCTTAAATGGAAAAGGTATCTGAGCGGCTGTTATGGCCTTTTAATATTGTTGTAGTATCGGAGCCTATTAATATTAAAATTTCACTAGCTATTATGAACTTTGAGGAAACTGGACAAGATATATCTAATCAAGTATTTCAACGATATGATCGGCCGGTATTGGGTCGTAGTTAAAAAGTGCCAACAAAAATTTTATAGAACCAATACCAGATACCATGCATTTTACCGATCGCGATACTCGATCTGTTGAATAAGAAACGGAAATACAATACGCCCCAGTACAATCCTCAAGTCGAATTGAACAGGTGAATCCAAAATATAAAAATAAAAAAATAATCCAAAAGAAAAAATTCTGAAGACTACGATGAAATAAGTAAGGAACAAATTTTAAATAAATTAGTCAAAGATATTAGACGAAAAGTAAAAGACTCGACAGCGTTTTGCCATAATTTACCATATCAAATATGTCATAATGAAAATTTGGCAGCACTTCTGGATGCTGGTAAACGTTGTTGAAATGATGTCAATTGCTATCGACCGTGCAAAAAACTCTGAGTTTTCTGCAAATCATGCAAGCTTCCGACAAAAACGTCGTCGAAATTATTCAGTCATATTATTTAAAAGTTGCAACAAATCATTTACGGAATGCCTACAACCATCTACAACGGATTAGACGTTAAATGGTCTGGCCAAGATTTACCCTATTCTGGGAGAGGGTATTGATGAAGAAGGTGGCTCTGATTTGAGTTTCGAAGATATTCAACCATAGTATCTAAGGCATATTATGTTGATACACCTTCTCTACTTGTAAATACCCCTTCAGAAACCATTATGCCCAACGTAACTGGAATGAAATTCACACCATTAGAAGATCAAGAAGGTAAAACTATGTGAAACATTAATGTAGCATCCACAGTGTCCCTTCGACGTGCTGGAATAATATACTTATTCCCTATTTATGTGGAAGGATCGGTGGAATCATATCAGATTTTCTGTGATTTGAACAGCATTATGTGTTTGCATATGCGCCTTACTTTATATATTTATTATTAAGATTAGAGTTAGAGATATTTATTTTTTCAAGTCGTGAGATATTATAAGAATATAGGGAATGTCTGTAAAAACGAGGTTAAGCTTTGTTCAAAAGTAAAGGGTTCCTAGGTACAAAAGAAATTGAATGGAGTCAACAGAAATGGGTTCGAAATGTTAATTTTTGGCAGCTTTTATGAAACTTCATCCCGAACCTAATATTGATCATGGCTACCCTTAACAAACCGGGAAGATTCCACTTAATTAGATTATAAAGGTTATTTATTGCAAATATTCCTCTTTGATGTGTAGCGTGATATTTACTATTAAAGGGAACATTTTAAGCTTCTTAATTTTAATTATAGGAACATTGTTTATTTGTTGCTTAAAGAAAATCATTATGATGAAATTTAAAAAAATTGCCAAAACTGTTGATACTAACTCGTTAGAAATCCGAAGTACAACGATTCTCGTAGCCAGTTGTACAATAATTGTAAATTATAAATATAATATACAATTATTGTACAACTGGCTGCTCAGATACCTTTTCCATTGAAGCAACAAAATTATGTCATTCAATATCTAATTCACTATAGTAATGTAAACAATCTTTGATAACATCTGTCTTGACAATAATGGGAAGATGGTTTTCCATTGTAGCTTTTACAAATACCACAATATTTGATTTTCATCAATGCAGCTGTAAAATTTTCTCCTGGTCGTATATTTATCAGTTTTTTCGCCACTTTTAGGACCACTAGGCCCGTTTGATTTATACTGATAATTTATCCGGTACATCTTCGAAAGGCTTCAAGCCCTTCCTATGCTCACTTACACATCCTAAATACTCCGCGTGTAGAACTGTAAACATGTTTTGATACAGCGTATTGAAAAATGAATCAATCGCGTCAATCAGAATAATATTTCTCAAGTTCGACGAAGAAATCAGAGAAAACATACCTAGGAATTTTGATCTTATAAAACACCATAGGCCTTTTTGAACATGATGTGGAATTCGTTCTTAGATTCTGTTAAAAGTTGCTAAAAACACTCATTGAATTGTGGTGCTCACAATCCTAGAACTGATAATAGTTTTTCAATTGAATCCCTTATGGATTGTTCAAGAACCCCAAAATTTTTGCTTCCATTTAGACGAACAACAGCTCCCGGACAAAGGTAATTTACAGTAGCGGAGAGTTTTTCCACTTATTGCATTGTCTGGACTTTCTGCTTTGTTAATCCCGTAGCTCGCAAAAGCACTAATTTACTAGGTATTAACTTTTTCGCTATGCATTTTTACTGGAATTGCCATAAATAGTGATTATTCCAGCAAATCAAATCTACTATTACAACATCAAACCAAGAAGTCGTTTTCAGAACGATATCTCCGCAAATTAAATCCGCTCTTGATGGCTACAATATATGCATATTTGCTTACGGATAAACCAGGAGTGGCTAGACTTACACCATGGACGGTGTCCCTAATAATGATGGGATAAAATACCTAGAAAAGTAGAATACTTATTCAAGGCTTGGGAAGCATACAGAAATTTCGGCTGGAAGTACGAAATTGACGCAAGTTTTCTAGAAATTTATAACGAAAAATTTCGTGATCTTCTTCACTTCTTGTAAAGAAAGATCAAAAAGAAATGAAAATTCGCGTGGCTTTCGGTACAATTAAAATATTATCACTGATCTTCTATGCTAAATCGCGCAAGACTATTTAAAATTGTATATGTAAAAATTATTACGTAATTTATATGGAAGTAATGTTCTAGACAGATGTGAAATCCTACAAATTAAAAAAGAGAAAGATAAAGGCTCATTTTTGGTTAATGATCAGTTAGATTTCCATAATAACAGTTCTTTAATTAAAGCAAATTTTGTAATGAAATAAAAATGACGATACTTTTGCTGACATAAAAAGACATTATAATACCACTTATGTATGAATATGTAAAAATAGTGTATGCATAAATTGTTAATCAATTAATAATTAAATTTGTGTGGAACGGATACAAGTGTTTTATTTTTGAGCATGTCTAATACTATTAACAAGTTCCATCAAGTGCCAACTACGATATCAATTATTTTGATAAAAGAAATAGTGATCCTTGCTCACTCTAAAATTAATGAGCACATAAAACTTATGGAAAACAAAAAGAGTTTTTTACCACAAAATGATAAATTGGAGGTCAGAGCGAAAACAACCGAAAAAAGGATTGATGTAAATGGTTCATTGCTACCGAAAATAAATTTAGAAATGAAAATATTCCTCTCGGAAATCAATCATTGAATAAATTAAGGAACTAGAGGAAACGTGCAAAAAATTCGACAGCATATTGCCTGATCTAAGAAATCCTGAGGAAGAGTTTAATAATTCGATTGTCTCAGAAGACGAAGTGGACAGGCTAAAGGCAAATGAAGAGTACCTCAAAAAAAGCACTAAGGGGTCTTGAAAAAGTTGAAAGCGTAACATTTGCCAGCAATCAGGGTAGAATATTGCTAATAAACAAACTGCAGCTTGCTATGAAAAAATTGAATATGCCGTGGAAATGAATCCAACCGATGAACTGATATCATCTAAAGAAATAAAATCCAAACGACCAGAAATAAAGCAATAAAGTTCCTCGCAAAGATCAGTGAATGGGAAGAAATTGAAATTGAGACTTATTCCAGCAAGGGGATGAACTAAAAAATTTTTCAATAATAAAGTGAAGATTCTTCACGGCACTGGTGATACCATAAAACAGCATAGACAACAAACGTTGAATCTGATTGACTCTTGAAATCCAACTACAAAATGTTGAAGAACATATTTCCGTAGAACAGAACAATTCTGAACTTATGTTAAAAATGGATAAAAAAATGCTTGAATTATTTTAATATAATAATATAATTAATAATATAATTATCAAACTTAGCAACTTGATACCTTTTGGTGCCGAAGGCGATGGATTGGTGAAAGTACGCTCTGTCTGCCAGTCAAGATAGGTGGATTAGGTCTCACTAACTTGGTTGTGAAATCAAGGTGTCTCTAAGTGCGTACATTCCAGAGAGTGTTTTGGTACAGAAACATCTTGACTTCTAAACTGTGGGTGAATGTACTGAGAGGGATCGGAATAAGGGAGCGTTACTACCCGTTCTTTGAATTCCGGGTATTGGTATTCGTTTTACTACCTGCACTCTGCCTAGTGCTCTGCATGTCAAAACTGAAGAAAGTCAAGTAAGTGCGGGTTAACGGCGGGAGTATCTATGACTCCCTTGCCGTTATTTGTGGTGGCTGTCTAATTTTCGTGTGGTAATTGTCAGTCATCTGAAATTTTGTATATCGGATAATAAGGCGATATAAAGTAATTTGTAATTTTAGCCGTGAAAATCCCGTGTTTCGTTCGTGTGTGGCGGGCTTTTGAATTTTATCCCTAGCGCGCGGCTGTTTGCCGCCGGCAGAGTACCATATTTTTTTTATCTATTAAACGGGAAGTGGTATAACGGGCATTCTGGGTAGTGTTAATTATCAGGAGGCTCTGAATACACAGAAAAAACCGCATTGAATTCGGACTGTGCGTCCAGGAGTTAGAGGGTGCTAGGTATTTCAGGTGGTTGCCACCGGTAGAGGACCGCGTTTTTTCCCAATTTCTAACGGTAAATGCTTTATCTCCACGTTCTATTTAAACTGAAAAAACCGCACTAAAATCGGACGGAGCGGTTGGGTGTTGGAGGGTCCCGCGAGTCCTTGTGTGGTTGCCACCGGCAGAGGACAGCATTGCTTTGATATTTATTTGCAACCGCCGGTATTTTGGAATGGTGGGGAGTACATCCGAGCCCATCAGCTTCGCATGAACCTTCTCCCTTGTAACGGTATTCTATCTAATCCACCGGGGGAGAGGTTCTGCCGCGCAAACTGCCGTAAGGTGGAGTCGGTTTGCCACATCTTGCAAAATTGTCCGTTGACGCATTGGGTGAGGATTCAAAGGCACAACCAAGTCGTCAGAAGGGTTATGGATGCTGCGAAAAGGAAGCGGTGGGAGGTAAGGCTGGAACCACTTGTACGAGATCCGACGGTCTCCTGAAAAAGCCAGATTTTATATTGGTAAAGAATAGCGACGTGGGAGTGAGTGATGTAGGGATATATTGGGAGGGAGATCTCGAACTAACCAGACATTATCAGAATAAGGTGGCCACTTATAGCTCGCCGGGATTCAAGCTTAAAGAAATGTTCTCCAACAAGAACATTACGTTTTGCCAATCATTATAGGTGAAAGGGGCGCATGGTGCCCCTTGAATGATCTTCTTATAAATCGGCTGGGCCTCCCACATGAATGTGTGGTAGAATACATCCTGTCGACGTTGAGGGGAGGATGGACCATCCATAGACAATTTATGAGGATGGTCTTGAGAAGCAGGACACTCATACCTTGTTTACTGAAGCCAATAACTAACGCTACTACTGGCAACAACTCAGTAGAAAAACTTCCAGACTATAGATTCTATAATAATTTACTGTAACATTTCTCCGGAATACAATTATTGCTATCGTATAATATTTTGATGTTTGTCTGGAATCAACCTTTTTCCCTACATGGCTGTATGCCACACACTTACCACTTTAGTTCGGATAAGAATGAATGAACCAATAGGCAACATTCGCCAACTCTACCCGTCATAAGATTACTCTTGCATATATCCGTCATGTATTAGCAGAGCTTAGGTACTAGAGCTTGGTTAGCACCTTATGATAAATTCATCGAATGAATTGCCCGATGATTTGATTTCTTTAAAATACAAGGTTTGCAGGTTGCCGGTGTTATTCCTGCCAGCTGCTTAGTAAAATTGATATTTTTCATTGCCAGCTATATCAGGACATACAACATAAAAATTCAACATTGCTATCACAGAACAGCATGATACGCGGTTATCACGTTTCATTGCATCTAAGATGTCCTGAAATCATGACCATCCACACTATATATCACATTTTCCTAAAGGTATATCAGAGACGTTAGAAAGAGGAAAATATCAAAGATAATAGCTGCAGAATTGTCGGAATGATGTAAAAGATAAATAAATGCGGATCACATAATAAGAAGGCTGGTCTAAATGGCCAGCCTGTCTCAAAAATTGTAGCAGAGTATTATCAGCTCCTTGAGTTTTCCTTTCAAAGATAATTTCTGAATAACACCTGTGCCAGTCGCCACATTATTTCTAGCTCTAGAGATCCGGTTTTTTTTATCTCACTGGCACAGAAGAGCTGACTCTCATCTATCGAGTGGATATCGGCTTCCTCCTCATCGGGCGGACGGCCATTGGTAGAATTTCACAATTTTGAGAAATAACTGCTTACATCCTCAGGAGCATAGTAATTAATTTCAGTCCCTTCCCTGAAACTTATGGCCAGAAGAGCTCTGTTTCCGTTACACAGCTCTTTAGTCATGGTGAAGATATGCCTTCACCTGGGTCTTCTTGGGCCGTTGCTTATTACTCCTGGATTTCTCATCTGTCAAGGCCCGTTGTTAGTGCTGATGAGTTCCCCCACATTATCGCTTGTGCAGTCACCAAAGTCACCAAAGTCGCCCAAAATGGCGGCTGCTACGACACGCCATTCTTCATGGCATGGCGAAGGGGGAGGGGGAGACCAGTTTAATTTGTTTCAGATGGAGCAGATCCGTCGTAATATCCACAGCTATTACTGAGGACAATAGCTAGCCCTAGCTATATATTTGATTTCCTGTTTTTGAAGTCAGAGAAAACTCTTATACTGGACCATATTTGTGGTATTGGATCTTCATGAGTAGCATTACCAACGGCTGGATGCTCGTGCCTCCTGTGCTAACCTAGACTAATAACCATTGCAAATGTTCAAGAACATATTGAGCAGCCATGGTCCAGGACAGGGGTGGCACCTTTTTGCACCATGCCATGTGTAGAGAGGTATCCCAGCCTTCAAAAAGTGATGATACTTATATCGCCGCCGGAGGTGGTTGGGACAACGTCCCTCTCCGGCTGATTTATATTATAATTATTATTAACCATGGACTATATTTGGTCATCATTTTGGGATCTCTGATAATTCCTGGAACGTCAGAGGCATAATTCTGCTGCTAAATCATTTACCACACCTCGCCTAAAAGAGGCTATTCTCTAGTGGGGCTGGCCCCTAATGAGTAAGGCATATAGCGTAATTCAAACTAAGTAACTAAACTTCTCTGAGATACTCAATAACGTCACTGCAATGACGAGACATTTGCTTACCGATTAGAAGACATTCTTCCCGTCACTAACAATGACGATACGTTACTCTCGGGGCCCTAATCAAGAATTTCTTTATAGATGGCACCGGTGGAGGACCGCATCTTTTCTAACATCTGAACGAGGAATGCCATAACGGTGATTTTTAGAAGAGTTGCTTGTTTTGGGGCCTTAATTACAAAGAAAAAAACAGCAATAAAATCGAATGGTGCGTTGGGGAGTTGGCGGGATAGGTGCGTTCGGATGTTAGCAGATTTTGTGTATCTCTTAATAGTTCCCACCGGCAGAGGACCAAATTTTTGGTAACTCTTGAACAGGGATTGCCAAAACTGTAAATTTTGGTACAGTGGTTTGATTCGAGGCCCAAAGTACTCAGAAGAAATCTGCATTAAAATCGAGCGGTTAGTTAGGGTTAGCGGGCTCTATTGTGTTTTTGTATGGTTGTCTGCCGCCGAAAGAGGACCTTATTTTTGCTAACTCCTGAACGGGGAGTCCCATAACTGTGATTGTTGGTATAGTTGCTTTTCTCAGGGCCCTTAGCATACAGTAAAATACCGCGATAAGATCAAGTGGTGCCTTCGCAAGTTAGCGGGTTTTGGGTATTTTTATTATGGTTGCCATTAGTAGAGGACCCTTTTTTTTGCTAATTTGTGAACGGGAAATGCCATAACTGTGATTTCTGGAACGGCTGATTGTTTCGGGGCCCTAAGTACAAAGAAAAAAACCGCAATAAAATCGAGTGGTGCGTTCGGGAGTTGGAGGGATTACATAAGAAGAAAAATTGTTAGAGTTTATCTCAAAATAATAAATCGACAATACAGAAAATTCATATTTGAAATCTTCGAAAAATTTCTGTTAAAGCACTGCACTGTTTTCAATTTGCTTTATAATGCGTGCTCTGCTACAACACTGCATCGTATTGTGTTTTTGGCTTTGAACCCAAAGTGGCCGCTGGTGGTGATGGCATTCAGAATACCAATCTATGTGGCAAGCACCAAGAGCTTGGCTCTATAGTGTAGTTTTAATCTCCCCTTGATGATAGAATGCGAACCATCAGCATGGAGCACTAACAGAACAATACTTATTCCAAAAGACGACAAGTGTGCCAGTGTGGTCGGAAACAATCGGCTCATTACCATTGGATCCGTGGTCAGTAGAATATATTGGGGCTTATTGGATGAACGATTGACGGCAGAAGGACTTCACTAAGGTATTTCAGCAACATCCAGATCTTTAGGGTCATTATATGATTATCTAGAATCAAGCGTGGTATGGTCCTTGCTCAAGCGGATATCGGAAAAGCATTCGATACCCTTCCACATTGTGCTATCAAGAATGCATAAGTTTCTAAGCATGTCCCGTCACCTGTTGTAAGGATCGTAATGGATTCTTATGCCGGTATGACAAACGCCGGTAGGTGACGAGTTCTGATAATACTTTCTTCGAAGATTTGTAACACAAGGAGACCCAGCATCTCCACTTATTTTCAATCTGGCCTTTGATCTATTGCTGAATGCGCTGGAGGAACAACATGGTTTCTCAGTTAACAATGATATTTCTATTAGCTCACTGGCCTTCAACGAAGATATAGTGCTAACTCCTTATACTCCCAGTGCAATGCATACCCTAGTTATGCAAGTAGAAGAGTTTCTATGGGCCCGTGATATGCCCTTAGCATTAAGAAATGCTCCAGCTTTCAGCTAGTGCGAAGGTCCAGAGCTTGGTATATCAAAAACCCGGAGCTTACTCTATCGAGACGGGAGCGTCCGGATTCATCTAAAAAAGTGGATCTTGAGCCACATAAGAAAAATACAGCTCGTGATACCTGGTACAACAGTGCATATGTATATCCCCTGGTCCAGGCGATACCGCCAATACCACTAATCACTAATGTTAATGTGAAGAAGTTGAACATTTACCAGCAATCAGGATAGATCATCGCTTATAAACAAATTACAGCTCACAATTATAAAAATTGAATCGGCGATGGAAATGTATCCAACCGATGAACTGATATCATCCAAGAAGTGAAATTCAAATGGACAGAAATAAAGCGAGAACATTCCTCGCAGGTCTCTATGAATGAGAAGAAAAGTATTGGAATTGTTAATTGTACTTTTCGAAACTCCCAAGACTGAGGAAATGGTACTATCTCGGGTTACAAACTCATATTTTGATCAAATATTTTCTCCATTGGAGTCTATCAGTCTGGATGCGTTTAGTCACGCGAAATTCACAGATAATGATTTAGCAAAGTATCTTTTAAGGCTAAACATTTTATTTGAGTTTCCTACAGGCGCAAAAAGTGTACGGATCAGGAAAGTTCGAGAGCTATTTAGGACTAAGCAAATTCAGTTTATCATTGCTAAGGGTATACTCTGCGAAAATAATGATATATGTTGCGTAGTTTTTGAAATATCACGAGCAGTTGAATTTCAGTGTGAAGACGTTTCGAAGGTATGTAGTAAATTATGTATGGGAAAAAATTAAAATTAAATGAACAAGTAAAGTTATTCCACAGATTGTTACACAGTTAAGACCTCTCCTATCAACAAAGCAATGTCCTCGGCCACCTCTAGCCGCGTCGAAAACATTTGAAAACTCGTTTGAAAATAGCCGAATAGTACAAACACGATCGGATAAAATGATAACCCACATATTTGAAGCCAATAGAAATTCTAAAGTATTTACATATAATATTTAATTGCTTATGGAATTGCCCAAAGTTTCGGAGCAATTTTCCAGTTCGGCAACGTTGCTACTTTTGATCCCACAGAGTTATTTCATTCAGGGCATGTAACTTTTATGACTTTTAAAGTAAAAGTCACATGTAATCGGTAATTGTACGAAAAAAAAGGAATCAGTTATTATATAACCGTTCCAAAAATCGTCCAATAATAATTCTATTTTTCAATCAAACAAAAAACAATTTTCTTTGACTTTTATTTTTTTCGGTCAAATATTTAAAGTCATTTATTAAATAATTTTTCATTTTGGGGTACTATTGAAGGTAGAACTACTCACAGTAAAATTTAAGTGTATTTTGGAGGAAGAAACATTGTTAAAAAAGTGTTATGTCTGGAAAATAAGTACGCTTAATGCTAAAAATATTAATAAACAAACACTAAAAATCAAGAGAATTTCACATTAAAAAAACTGTTCAATTTATAGAATTTTATTTTATTGATTAGGCTAGGATCTACTCTCCAGGTGAAAAAGTATAATTTTCTTCGCTGGAGTTTTCATTATTTTCATCTATATAAATTTTCTTTTTTCGCTAATGTATGTACATGTTAATTAGTATGCATTACATTACACATATTAAGTGTTCGTTAATAAATTATGCTTTTTTTTTAATTTTAATAAGTACATATTACTAAAGAAACACAATGTAATCTTAAATGTTTCCTATTTGTGTTCGTTCACATACTGCTTGCAAAGTTAATCCATTTTTCCTTGATTATGTTTTCACGGATTTACTATTTTCAGTTGCAGTATATATAAATTTTATATTTTTAATTAATTTATTCGCTGCAAAAGGTTATTCCACATTGTTTTTCCTAGAATCCGTTTATTAAGAATGAAATTATCTTCTGTAGTTTGTATTGCTTATATACCGAATTAGAATGCAAAACTTCTCACTTCTCTATATCGTCGAGTATTGGTTTTTCGTACACACCACATTGGAAGTTTTTGAACTGAAAGGTGATATATGTATAGTCTTTTGAGTGCGCTATTTCTGAATCTGGGATCGGCTTTTTACTTAATAATAATGAGCAGCACAGTTGTCGCACATTCCTAAAAATCAGCACTTATAAATATCGATTTGACGCAACCGCCAAATTTTAGAACGTAGACAAGAGTTTTTTTGCAATTTGCGAGTATTGACAGAGTTCTTAAAGAATGCATTATTTCTGACCTGCATGTTTTTATTAACCCTTAACAGCCCATATAAAATGGATAAACGTCAACTAACGCAGCACGAAATTTTGCATGCTTTTGATGAAATTGATTGCGAAAACATTTTTGTGCGAGAGACCGATAGCGATGATGAGAATTTTGCTGCTGACAGCTGTTCTGGGAGTGAATCTAACGTGACAGAATCAGATCAGAAAACAATGGCGAACATTTATGGAGTGAGAGTGATTATGTACTACTACAAAACTACGTCTCAATGGACACTTATAAAGACAGAGATGGAACAATATGCAAATCGGAACCTGACAGGCAAAGCCGAACGCCTCGATTCAACATAATTCGCGGTGGTATTCATAAGATGATTCTTCCTCCAGGGCAAGCTATAATAGATCCAATAGACACTTTCAACCTCTTTTTCAAAGATAACGTATTAGAAATCATAGTGAAACATACCAATGCTGAAACGCTTAGAGTGATACAAAATCGATGGAAACCAACAGACAAAATCCAAATACAATCATTTATAGGCTTTTAATGACTACATGTGTCAACAAACCGGCAGGTTTGGATTTTAGAAAATACTTGGAGCCGATATTTGGAAATCCGATATATCGAGGTACAATGGGAAAAAATAGATTTACTTCAACGAGTATAACACAATTCTTGAGATTCGATGATAAAAATACTAGGTCTTTCAGAAAGTCGAGAGATTAACTTGCACCTATTCGACAGTTAAAGCCGTACGTAAACTAAAATCTAAAAAAGTTTTATTTACCTAGAAAAAATCTCACTGCTGATGAGTAGTTAGTACCATTTCGAGGACGAGTATCATTCGAACAATATCTACCCAGTAAAAACATGACAAGTATGGTATGAAAATTTGGTGGATCTGTGACAACAAAACTAGCTACCCTCTATTTGGAATACCATATCTTGGAAAAGAAGGACAAAACATGGCGGAAAATTTGGTGTACAATGTAGTTAATCAGTTATGTGAACCATATTTCCGATGTAATAGGAATATTACTTTTGACAAATATTTTACAAGCTTTGCAATTGCAAAAGCTTTTGCTCAGAAAGGTTTCACAGTAGTTGGAACAATGAGGAAAAAAAAATATGACATTGGTTTCGTAAGTGCCACAGAAGAACCTTGCTGTTATTTTCTTGTCAACGATGCATCAAAGCAAAGAAGCAGATTTGAGCAATAAGAACAAATCAGAAATAAATTTGTACTATAACTCCACCAATATATGCTTGACCAGAAGGTAAATGAGTATACAGTTCAACGTAAAACAAGTAGATGGCCCGTTGCATTTTTCAAAATATTATAGATGTTGTTGGAATTGCATCTCTAATTATATGGACAAAATTATATCCTACTTGGATCCAACGGAAAAAGAATATGCAAAGAAAACGTTTTTACGTGAAATCGCAAATCGTTACACCCCATATACGGAGACGAAACAAGAAAGGCCTATCGAATTATCACTTAACAGCCATACAAGATGTGGAAGGATAAAATCAGGGAGCTGCCTCAATCATCTGAACCTGCTTTGAAAATATCCATCACTTCTAAACAGTGTTGTGATAAATGCAATTGAAAAAAAAACTAAAATATTTGTAAGTAAATAAGTAACAAAAGTTAAAATACTGAAATACATAATATTGTCTGTTGCATTACTACTGCCTTTGTTTTCTTTCATATGCCCCAGTATCTATTGGGCACTACTGGTCAGTTACGTTACAAAAGCATACTGGGTAGTTAAGGGTTAATATGAATGGAAGCTGCAGTAAGAGTAGTTTTAAAGATGTAATGGTATGAGCCGTCCAGGTTTCGCTTTCCCATCTACCGAAAACGTCTTATTTATTATATATCAACAAAAGTAATGAAAAACCTGAGCTTGACTTTTTGTGGCACAGGTGTCTTTCCAAACGACCAATCTACGGCCGTCCTTCTTCCATATTTATAGCTAACCTGTGGTTTCCGGTTAGTATTTGTTAAACAATATTTATTTATTTTAATTTATTGGTTAATTGTTTAATTACTTGTTATATGTTTAGTTATAATATTTATTAGTTTACTTGCCTTCGCAGTGATTTTTGCAATCCTAGAATGGAAGCGGCTGCAGCCCTGCAATATTAGCATACGCTGGGCCTGGAGGCAGATTATCTCCACCTGCTGGTAATGATCGAATCTTGAGGATTCTTCCCACGGCAATAACCTTGCTCCGGCTGTCGATTCGATACTTTTTCTCTTCCTTTTGCCTTTTAGGTGAATTTAAATTTTTTTTTTTTTTAAATCATTGCAGGTTATATTCACTGACTGAACCGTGATATTTTTATGAAACATTTTAGAAAATTAAAAATTAAAAAATCTTTTTTATATACTTGTTTCAATTGTTTTATTCATTTTTTCTTTACCGATACGCGTATTTCGGCTTATGAGGCCATTTTCAAGGAGTTTCTAAATAAAAGAGTTTTACCGATACGCGCATTTCGGCTTATGAGGCCATTTTCAAGGAGTTTCTAAATAAAACTCTTTTATTTTAAAACTCTTTTATTTAGAAACTCCTTGAAAATGGCCTCATAAGCCGAAATACGCGTATCGGTAAAGAAAAAATGAATAAAACAATTGAAAGAAGTATATAAAAAAGTTTTCTTAATTTTTAACATTGCAGCTTAGTTTTAAAAATACTTGTGCACACTCCTGTGGTCCAAAAAGAAATCGACTTGTCATCTCAACTTCCATCTTTTTTCCTTTCTTTTCCTTGAAGTTGGTCGAGCTTAATTCTGGCAGTGTATCATTCAAATGCTCCGCATTAACATTTGTACGATTTTCGAGTAGTTTATGTATTTGTTTATTTTTCTTTGTTTTATTTAAATTCATCTGGTTTTTTATATGATTTATTTATTATTTATATTATTTATGTTATATGAAATTGATTATGTGCTTATTTTATGACTTAAGCTAAGTTTACTTAAGTGTTGGTTGTGCTATGTTCCACCAACAGATACCTTAGAAAGATTTGGAATGGAATTACATGAATTCCATTACTCAAAAAAATATTACCAAATGCATTATTTTTCCTCTTCGAAAAAGAATGCATTACTTGATTTGCATTACTCTGGAATGCATTACATTCATTTGCAGTCTGTCTGAATTCACTGGCATTCACTTGAATTAACTTCAATTCAAGGAAATTGTTTTGTGATGAAAAACAAATAAAACACTTTTAATTATTTTTTTGAAAGAAATTCAAATCAAATCATGATGAATTCATTCCAAGGACTTGTGTGAAAAAATCATTTAACAAGGGATGTGAAAAATTGAATTATGTGTACATGACATAATCTTACATCTACTTTCATTATATGGTAGAATTCGAAAATTTTATTAATAGAAAAAAAAATCGATTTATAATAATTATTTTGAGTTTTAATTTCTAAATCATAATAATGATTTAAATTTTACGCCATTCACTCAAGAAATTAAATTTAGCTGCATGAGCAATTTGCCTTGTTCTCCTTCCACCTCACTATAAAACACAATTACACTTTTTCTTCCAGTCATTTTTCAAAACTAAGTAAGCAATGTGCTTACATTCTTAATTTTATACAATCTTGTCTTCATCATCTGTTTCGTAATCCTGATAACTTTCTAAAAGTTCTATTAAATGAGGACATTTTCTTAACAATTCTTCACATGTTGAATAATTATTTTTAATAAATTTTTAAGTCCACAAGAAATGATATTTTCTTTGACGTAGTTGGCTCAATATTTAGCAGACGCGGCTGGAAATCTCCTGCAAGTTATACAAATTTATATCTTCGTATTTGAACGGTAACGCTATTCAAAAATTCTTTGTGTTCCCGTACCGCAGTAAAGATGGCAAATAAATACATTTCTGCGAATATTCGAATATTGCAAGTCGTTACTAAATTAATTTAAAGCACAAATTACAACTGTTCCGGCAACCACTCATTCTTTTCAATATGAAACAATTAATGGTTATGAAAATGCGAAATTCTTAATTGCAATGCAATCCAAATTTACTCGGGTATATCCAGTTTCTGTAATTTACATATGCACTCAGAAATAATGAAAATAAATTGTGTCATAGCCGAATTTCGGGTTTGGCAATCATTCGGTCCCCACTTGTATTTTAATTACAATATTTTTTGCCAATTCATTGATAACAATATTTCTCTTAATACATGCAAACTGTGAATCATTATCACTCGGGCAGATGAATAGCAATGGATATTGGAGTATTTACTTGCTTTAGCGGTAAGGTTTGTTTTCTGTTCTTAATAAAATAATAAAATAAATTGAATGAGAATCCCATCTAACGTTAAAAAAATATTAATTATCGCTGAGTGATATTCTGGCTGTATCAGAACTCTGTGGCGTTTCATCTGCAGTGGTAATTATTATGTGAGCATTGATTTCATTATTGTGCAATTTACTAATTTGCTGATTATATTTATTTTCATTATCAAAATAAGTTCGTTAGTGTAAAATGGGTAGAAAAGGAAATAAAGGAGTCCGTGGGTTTTATAAGGTGGAAGAAGAAAAAGTGTGTTGTGTGTTATGTTGTAATTATACCTTTCGAGGAAATTTTATTACAAATCTTGAAAGATATTTGCAAAAAAGACACAATGAAAGATATCAAAAGGAAATAAAACAATTGTCGCAAGTGAATCATGTTGAAGCCATGCAAAAAAATTGTCTAAAAAATTTAAATTTTCTATTGAAATGTGCAAGTAGATGATCCTGTAAGATGTATGTAGATGCTTGTGACGGTTTAGCAACACAGCAATGTGCCCCATTTTCAATTTTTGATAGTGAACATTTTAAAGTACTCCCTGAACAAATTTTTAGTGGGTTAAAAACTCCTCAAATTACTTCTAAAAATGTGTGGATGGCTAGCATAATCTGTCAAAACAAAAATTAAGTGCTCTAGTTAGAACTTGAAGAAAGCACACTGGTGAAAATTTTAAATTGAATATTGAGAACACTTCAGGAGACTTTGAAATATATAAAAAAAAACATTTTACTCGATTACAATCGAAAATGGAAGAAACATTTTTAAATCGGTGGAATTAATTTCCTTATGTGGCGACGGCAGTGATTGTGATGACATTGACAATTATAATGAACCCATTGATAGTAGATGTCATGATATATTATCATTGGACTTAACAATTAACTGTAAAAGATTTCCCAGCTGGTCACTAGCAAGATCCTCTAAACGAAGCACAGAAAATTGTTAAAGTATTAAGAACACCAACGTACAGCTATGCTGTGTCTTTTACTAGTTGTGATTACCCTTTTTACATAAAACTCCACTATACATATATATACCATATATGTTAATTACTCCTTATTTAGGTATGCTTTGAACCACATTCAGTGAAATCGACATTGGATGTTCCAACTCGTTGGAGATCTGCAAACGATATGTAGAAAAACCTTCTACGCTGTACAGATTTTTGTAAGATCAATATTTCTTAGTTTTAAAACAAAACATAAAAAAGGTTTGCTTCTAAAATCAAAAGGAGCCTGATCACTTGCTCTGTATATATTTAACGAGAGCTCGTTCAAATCATTTAGAAAATCACTGCAGATCTAACCGCATGCCCATGATTGGCTATACTATGTGAATCAAAACTGTCCTTTTATCTTTTATTTGTTCTGTTTTAACACTAAGGAATCTTAGTTGTTCTTGACATTTTCTGTCTTCATCATCTGCATTCCTTGAGAGTTCATATGTGAGCTTTTCGTTATCATCTAATTCATGAAAAAAAAAATCTTTACATTACTTTATTTAAAACCCTTTCAGTCCCGAATTATGAAAGAATGCAAAAAATAAATAATAGACAATATTTTTATTTATGAAAGAATATATATAAATATTTTTAATGAAATGTTTTTTGAAAAAATTTAGCGTTGTGTAAATATTTTTCTGATTCCAATTGGAGTCATTGGTAGTTAGGAGTACTTATATGTAAAAAAAAATGATTATTGTCTATAATAGTAATTGTTTTCTAATAAGATTACTTACAACCTTAGCCTTAATATTATTTAAGACGGAATGCTCTGAAACAATTTTTTTCTTTATTTAAACACAGCGGCATTTTACACTTTTCGCATCTAGTTCGGTATAACTATGAACGCAGTGTCGGCATCTGGATTTTTGGTCAATATGTTCAGGCCAATGATTTAATCCATCGTATCGTGCATCTTTAGGTGATCTAGGAGCAACTACCTTCCTCTTTATAGCCAATGGACTATAACTGGGACGGCCTCGCTTATTTATTACACATTGGCCTTTTGAAAGGAGTACATGGCTTATTTCTGCTCTAAATTGTACAAGTGGCATATGTTTTTCATCCAGCTGTTCGCAATGGCGTCGGTAAAGCAGCCAGGCGTTAACAACGGCTACGTCGATAAAATGAAAAATATTTCGAAGGTAATATCTTTTACCTCTTATATTTGTTCTATATAATGTTACCAGCATATCTTGCAAATCCACTCCACCCATTTTTGAATTGTAAGCTCCGATAACGTGTGGACGCGGAGCTTCCACGTATTTCTTTTCTTTTGCAGACCATCTTTTCACATTTTCAATCGGCAATGACGTCTTATAAGAAGATATAATATGGACAAATTTGTTATCAAACCATTTTAAAATTGGAAGATTACTATAAGCATCTACTCTGAAATCAAAAGAACCCCTTTTCGTCCTTTTTTAGATCCTTATCACTTGCTAAGTCACACCCGGCCAGGCGGTTTATGCGTATGGTTCCAATTGAAAGAAATCCTTGCTGTTTCAGACTGCGGTACAAATTGAACGAAGAAAACCAGTTATCCGTCTATATTTCAAAATTTTTCTGTTTCAAAAGACCTTCTACGAGTCGTTAAACTATGTCCCCGCTTAATCCTAAAGGAGTGCTTACAACACCAGTCGAATTTCCAGTATAAATTTCAAAATCATATAAAATTTCCCCGGATCTAGCTCTAGCTAAAACTTTTATTCCCCATTTATGCGGCTTATTCTTCATATACTGGCGGAGAGTTGATTTCGATTTCATTGGGATCATCATTTCATCTGTACAATTGTGTTCTTCTGCCTCAATTTTTTGAAATTGTCTTTGAGCGCTGTTATAAAAGGACGAAACTTAAATAATTTATCGTAGTTTAGGTGATCTCTTGTCAACATCTCGCTGTTATCAGAAACATGCAAGTAAGTTCGTAATTTTGAAAAGCGATTTCGAACCATTGCATTTGCTAATGGGAGGGTATCTTGTAGATTCACTCCAATACATGCTATATTGCGGCATGGATATAATTCCCGTCAGTAAATGTATTCTAATATTTCACCATAGCTGGTATTGACTGATGCACCGCTCTGTTGTACTGAATACAAGTTTGTTTGGAATACTAAATTTTGAATAATTTTATCGCCAATGAATCTAGTAAAGTATTGAAAAGGTGTTTCAACTAATGGTGGATAGGAAAACTCAATATCACATTTATCATTTACGACTTCCATATCCTTCTTTTGCCACTTAGGAGGCATCTGTGATCTTAAGTCCCTTTGGATTGTTGCCAGTGAAATATTTTCTTCATCACTATCCTCTCCAATTTCACAATTCAGACAATCAACTGGTTCTTCTGGAATATTGGGATATTCAG